>CM014086.1:13334247-13628642 GCA_004119915.2 Collichthys lucidus | reverse complement strand
GACAGAACAGACAGACAGACAGACAGACGACAGACAGACAGACAGAGAAAGACAGACAGAGAAAGACCGACAGAGAAAGACAGAAGAGAGAGGCAGTAGGAGGGAGGGTTTTCGGTAAGGGAGATGTGACTACATCTTTAACCAATACCGTGCCTGGCTAGGCATAACCCTGGGGAGTCCCCCGGCAGTCTAATCCTATAGCAGCATAACTAAGGGATGGCCTGAGCCAGCCCTAAACTATACGCTTTATCAAAAAGGAAAGTTTTAAGTCTACTCTTAAAGTGTTGACCGTGTCTGCCTCCCGAACCCAGATTGGTAGTTTGTTCCACAGAAGAGGAGCCTGATAGCTGAAAGCTCTGGCTCCCAATCTACTTTTAGGGGCTATAGGAACCACAAGGAACCCAGCGTCCTGAGAGCGCAGTGTTCTAGATGGATAGTAAGGTACTATGAGCTCTTTTAGATATGATGGTGCCTGACCATGAAGAGCTTTGTAAGTAAGGAGGATAATTTTAAATTCTATTCTAGATTTAACAGGGCAACCAATGCAAGGAAGCCAAAATGGGAGAGATGTGATCTCTGATCTTGGTTCCTGTCAGAACACGTGCAGCAGCATTCTGAATTAACTGTAAGTCCTAAGAGATTTATTAGAGCAGCCTGATAACAAAGAGTTACAATAGTCCAGCCTAGAAGTAACAAGCGTGGACTAGTTTTTCTGCATCTGCTTGAGAAACAGTGCGTCTGATTTTAGCGATGTTACTAAGTGGAAGAATGCAGTCCTCGAAATTTGTTTTATGTGGACATTAAAGGACAAATCCTGATCAAAAACAACTCCAAGATTCTTTACAGTGGAGCTGGAGGCCAGGGTGATACAGTCTAAGGTACTAAGTCTCTAGAAAGAGAGTTTCTGAGGTGCTTGGGTCCAATTACAAGAACTTCAGTTTTGTCTGAATTCAACATCAGAAAATTGTCGGTCATCCAATTTTTTATATCCTTAAGGCATGCTTGGAGTTTAGTTAACTGATTGGTTGCATCAGGCTTGATCGATAAATATAATTGGGTGTCGTCAGCATAACAATGAAAATTGATAGAGTGATTCCTAATAATGTTCCCTAAAGGAAGCATATATAAACTAAATAAAAATGGTCCTAGTACAGAACCTTGTGGGACTCCATGACAAACTTTGGTATGCAGCTAGGTCTTGCTTTCCCTCCCCATAGATTAAGGATGAGCATTCTGGCGCACCCTTGTAGTAGAGCCAGTAATCTTAGCGGCTGATCGGGGCTCCAATGGCCCGTGCAGCAGTGAAGCAGCCATATCACCAGTATTGCATAAAAGTCTGCCGTACTAATGATGGTCGGGTCAGCTACAAATGGCACTGTTTTTCCCAATACTTCTTTCCTTCTTGACATTCCATGTCCCAGGATCACTTTGGCACATCCGACCCCTGGAGGGATTGCTCTTATCCACTCGTTGTCTTTCTTTTTCCAGACCACTTCGCTCCCATGGGTGTCGTACTCGCCCTTGTAGTGCGTCAGGCAGTGTATCTTCCATCTTGGAACATGTTGACAGTGTCTCCTTGCTAGGCTGACGGTGCAGGTGCTGTTGGCTCTGTCACATCTCATGGTCCACGGTCTTGGACTGACCACAGGCGTAGGTTTGGTCCACATCCCTGGCCATATGTCTCGGTCTTTGGAATAGACGGTGGCGAGGTACTGATACTTTACCCAGTAGTTGCTGGTGTTCGCTAAGCATGGTATTACCCATCGTTTCACCTCAGTTTGTTCTAATCCCCACCAGGTCGACTCCGAGTCTCTTTGATATCCCTCTTTCCAGGATTGCAGGATTCCTTTTACGGTTTTGTTGGTTTTCAGTCCACTACAGTTGTAGATCCAATGCGCCCATGTTGTTGTTTTTACTTGGTTGAGTGGGCATCGCGGTGACTTGCCATCACTCACGTACACGGTGTTATTCAGATCCTGGAACATCTCTCCGCTACACATCGGTCCACCTTCTGGAAATCTCCACTAGGCACTGATGTCAAGTCATTGGGTCTTGGGACCTTCTGTACATACATGTCGGTCTGATACGGCCCTTTGAGTCCTAGACCGGTCCACCGCTGTCCTTCCGGGAAGATCCCTACGAAGTGCTGTAGTGGTGTGACCCATATCCAGGGTAAAGTGCTATTCAGCCAATCTTCGTGGTACGCATTTGGTACTGTACCATATGCCCCTTTCTGGTCCATGAACCATGGCCTGGTAGCTGGTGTTACCACGATGTAGTTTTGTCCACTACACTTCTTTTCGGTGTTCCAGAAGCATGGGTTTAGGCTCCTTAGTTGTTTGTACACACAGTCTCTAGTGACTTTCCTGAGCCATTGCGGGTATGGGCCTTCTTTGGGTTCGAAGTCTGGATCTATTAACTTTAGAGTGGATTCCTGCGTCGGCGCTATTATGGTGCAGCCGTGCCTGGTGGCGGAGTAGTACCCGGTGGCGGGGTGGCTCCTGGTGATGAAGCGTTCCCCGTTTCCGAGGCCACAGGGGCTGGTTCCTCATTACAGTCGTTTTCCCTTATGGTCCCCTTGGTGGTGCTGGGCGGCTCAGTTCCCTTTTCTGTGGGTCTGGTCGGCTTGGTCCCTTTTTCTGTTGGTTTCCGGCCTTTGGGGACTCGACTTCTGGTGAGGGCGCACGTGAGGTTAAGGTTCCCCCAGAAAATCCACTTGGGGAGTGCAGCGGGGCATGTGTCGTTCCGCGATGGTGCTGGGAATATAACTTCTTCTTCCCAGTACCCTTGGCTCTTCAGGCCCGCCAACGGCCTACATCCCCACGTGCAATACCATCCCGGGTCTTCAGATCTTGCATGTATCCACGTACATCTCACGGTTTTTGTTCCTTGATCTTGTAGCTTCAACACCTGTAGCACGAGGTCTCCGTCTTCCATTCGTTGTACTGCCTGTAATACTTCCGTCCCGTTGGTTGCGTCGCCATCTTTAGCTGTGTTCAATTTGATTTCTGTTCCATTCAGTACTGCTAACCAGTTTACTTGCTCTCCCTCTTGACTTCTTGTGAGGTTGAGCCAAGTCTGGTTTTTGTCCCATACCACCAAGATGGTTCTTGATTCCACTGTCCAGCAGCTCTGCTGTACAGTTTTAGTCGTCCCATGTTGGACCCTGGTATGGGTTAGGGCCCAAGGGTGACTGCCATAATGGTACAGGATGGCCAGGACAGCCACTCCTGCCATCACTGCCATTCCTTTCGCCAGAGCCTTTATACATGTGCAAGCTTTTTGTTGGGTCCTTCGTTTCTCTTTGTCAACGCTTTCCTTTCCTAATTCTTCTGGGTCCGGTGGGTGAGGTCCTTTTAACCTTGACCTCCCCCTCCAGGCCTGGGCTTCTAAGAGTGGCAGGTCCATCCGTCTTCAGGTGGATGGTACCGGGCGGTACTCCGTTTCTTGCTCTTGCTTCTGTAGGGTTTTCTTTGTAATGTTCTAGGTGCACTATTATTGGAGGTGGTCCCTCTATGCCGTCACTCAGGGATCTGGTAACTCGTTGTTTGAGAAGTGCCTTATACACTGGTGATTTGTACCGGATTTCAGGGTCCAACCCCTTCCACGCCCATTTCCAGCTGGCGACCAGCACCCGTTCCGGTTTGGGCAGGGGTCCCTCTGCCGGTGTCCTTCCTTGTCGACAGCCTTCTGTTATGAGGTTACCATAGGCTTCCCAGAAATGCTTTCCGTCCCCTCGGGCTTGAGCTAGCATAGTATACAGGGGTTGCTTGGAGCAGTACGTTGAGTTGGTGACTCGATGGTGAGATCTGTCAGCACAGCTCGCATATCATGTTTCAACGCCATCTGCTGCTGCGCGGAATACGAGCAGCTGTCAATCAGAGGTCGTCCTACTGAGGAGTCCATCCTGCTGGTGACCCTTATGTGCTCGTGCTGATTCTCAATCACCACACTCCCTGGATTTCCTTCCCTTTGGGAGTTGTCGATACATTTCTGGGCTGCTGGTCCAGATTTTTCCTGAGCCCAGCCAGAGGTCAAAGTATACTCCCTGCAGGGGTTCGGCATAGTTGGGTCCCCACCTTAGTTTGAACAATTGTCCTTTGGTTGCTATGTAGACCGTATTTAGTATCCACATCAGATTTCCTGGGCACCTCGGCACTGGCTGGTATCTGGTCGTTGCCGGGTTATAAGGCATGTACCTCTGCAACCGCGTTCCATCCACTATTACTTCTCGTTGAACTGTCTCCCCCAGGGTTGATGGGCCTGGGAGTGACATGTCTGGATCTCGTTGGTACTCCCAATTGCTGCAAAAATACCCCGGTGCCTCGGTTCCATCCTGTGTCGAAATCTTTTCTAGGCCAGTCCAAAAATACTGTGTGATTCGGTAGCGCTAGGCTTGGTGGGCTCTTTTTAGTGCCGGGATAATTTAGGGTCTGGGGATCCAATCTGACTATTCGTTTAAACTTTGTACTCATTTTGCGTCGTCTTTAGGTTATCTGGTTTCTGCGTTGGCTCTTTATTCTCCTGGATGGGGTTTCCTGTGTGATTTTCCTTCTTCCAGGGAGCGATCGCCGGAACCATGAACTTAGTCGTGTGATCGATTTCTTCTCCGGTGCTTGTCCGGCTCTTCTGGTTGTTCTCTTCTAGGACTGCTACATCTGCTCCCACTGAGTAGATTCCTCTGTAGGGGACTGCTACCATCTGGACCGTTATTTCTACTTTTACCGTTTGGTTCGGCCTTATGGGCGTGGCCGCTCTACTGGCCACCCTTCCGGGCATCTGCAGGAGTCCGTCCCTATGCCACGCTTCAGGCGTGACGTGGTATTGGGCCCTCTTTGCCTTTGCCTTTGCTCCGGAGTTCCCCCAGGCATCCAACCCCGTCACGTAGTAATACAGGTTGGTGCCTCTGGCCCCTTCTTCTCTTGGGACTTCAGGTAGCTCCTCTGTTTGGATACTTGGGTCCTGGACAATCTCCTCAATCAGTTTCCCCCACGTAGTGAGCTCCCAGGGTCCTTCCCATCCTTTCTCACGGGCCTGTTGCCGCTCGTCGTCGTCAACGCCTCGAGTCCTGTAGTGTAGCCTGGCTGTGCTGGATCTCTAAACACTCTCATCACTAACGGGACTTGTTTCGTGGCGAAGGGTGGACACGCCACTTGTCCGTACTGAGGGATGTAGGGCCACCCACAGTGTATCGCCTCCTCCAAGAGAGATCTCTTTTTACTGTAAACTTCGGCTATTGTGGTGTATCCCTCCGCTTCGTCGGCTGCCATATCTGGGTATAGGCTTGGCGCTGATGGGCTGGTATCTGTGTACCTCCGTGGCTCTTCGTGTCCGCTCCTTGGGGGCGCGGGCACAGCTGCGGGTAACGCGCTCCAACCTCCTTCCCCGGATGGTGATTCGAAGCTTTTCAGCGGGTCTAAATATCTTCTTACTTGCCAACCTTTGGCTCTGCTCACCTGCAGAAGTCTTCCAGTCCTCAACTGGAGGGCGCAACCACTACAGTGCAGGATATAGGCTCCATCCCATTGGCAGCTACACTCCGCTGGTTCCAGTTTCGTTCCTCGCAGGTCCCATTGAGTCATGATGATCAGCCTGGGTAGATGGACTATTCGGCATAGTCCGCAGATGTATGCATCCATTACTTTCACTGGCCTGTAGTGCATATTCTTGAATTCTCTTTTAAATCCTTCTGGCTTGAGTGGTCTCTCACTTCCCGGTCCTTCCCACCGGATGACCAGGGTAGATGGCTTTGAGCAAACCACGCAGGTATTCTGTACTTCCTTCCATTCGATGATCTCTTTCTCTTCTGACAGGAATCCTTTCTTAGCGCAATCTAATTTTCTCAGTCCTCTGCCTGCCCAGAGTCCCGAGGTTGTTCTCCTTAGGGCTACCACCCCATAGACAGTGGCTACTCTGACGTAGGGTGGGGGGTTCTGTGTGTTAGTAGCCATTCTTGGTTCTTGGTTTTCTCTTAGCTTGGAACAGGCTTAAGCTGCTCTACTCCCTGGATTCCCTTCTTCTTAGTAACACCGTGTTACTATCTAAAATCTTCTCTACTATGTCTGATACTTCGTACTTAGCTTTGACTGCAGCATTCGTGGGGTGGTCGCGTGCTTTGATCCACACTCTCTGTCCGACCTTGAATGGGCTCCTCATCCCTGGGGCCGCCTTTTTCTCCTCTTCGCCCCGCCCCACTTTCTCTGACACGAATGGGCGTCCATTTAGCTCCGCTGAGGGGGAGGGCCTGTCGCTCCGATGTCGATCGTTCAGGGCTCTCCCAATCTCCAGGGCCTTGGTGCTCCATTCTCTGGTGTTAGCGTTTTTCGCAATCCAGTTCTTTACCAGCCCAATGGTCCGTTCCACCACCCCGTTTGCTTGGGGGGTGTACGGCGGAGAGTAAACTCTCATCACTCTCTTTGCTGGCACCACTGGTCCACTTGGGCATTGCGGAAATGAGTCCCGTTGTCCGTTCGGAGCTCTTTGGGCACTCCCAAAGTTGAGCACACTTGATCCAACATGCTGACCACACTGCTGCCGTTGATCCGTCTCACGGCTCTGATAAGCACGTACCCGGACATAGAATCCACCAACACTAAAAGGTACTTCTCGCCCTTTTCCCTGTAATCCCCATTGGACCAGCTGCATCCATACATACTGATCCCCAGGGTACAGTGCTCTTTATGGTGAGGCCGTCCACCCTTCTTCCTCTTTGTCCTGCGTTGTACCGACCACATACGTCACAGTCCTTGAGGATTTGGCGGACCCGGCTTCCTGGAATCCAGAGTTGCTGCTTTTCCAGTTCCTTCCGTGTAGGCATGGTGCCAACATGACCTAATTCTTCGTGCACGGTCTGCACCACTTCTACCACGGAACCTTCGGGAACCACCCTTCCTTTGGGTGTCAATTCCCACTTCTCTCTTCCAACGAAGACGACTCTTCTCTGTTGTACATATCGATCCACCTCATCATTTCCTTTCCAGTGAGCCCCTTCTTTTCCATGGGCTCTGATGTACCACGTCCAGGCACATTTTTAGTCTTAGTTCAGCTATTTTCTTCCATAAGTCTTGGTGAGCCACCATCTTGCCTTTGGCTCCCTCATATCCATTTTCTTCCCAAATGGTGAGGTCTTCGTTGAGCGCCTGCGCGCAGTAGTGGCTGTCTGTTATTATTCTGGCTGTCTTTACTTTTCTCTTTTCCAACTCCAGCAGTCCTTCCAGGATTGCTGTCACTTCGCCTGCTTGGGCGCTTCCGGAGGCTCGACCCTTCTGTCGAAACTGCTCCTTTCCATTCTGTTTGAGGATGTAGCCCCAGTAAGCAGTGTTGTCTTGTCCTTTTCTTGATCCGTCGGTGTACAAAATCCATTCGTAGGATTTTTCTTCTGCTTCTGCGGTCTCTGTGCCTTTTTGTTGACTGGTTGTGGGGGCCAATTTCAAGGTCTGGGTCTAGCAGGATGTCTTCCCATCTTCCCCATCTTGTGTTCGTAGCTTTAGTACTCTCAATTGTCTCTTTCCTCAAATACCGATGAACTTGGCTTTGGGTGATAACCTTGATTCCTTGTCCCTGGGCTAGATCTTTCATTGTGCCCCAGTACCTGCCAGGACTGCCAACTCCTTTTCTTCCTGTGGGTACTTCTTTTCCACTGATGACAATGTGTAGCTCCACAAGGTTACCATTCCCCCTCCTTCATTCTTCACCTTACCATGCGTCTCTTCACACTTACTTCAGCTACTAGCCTGGTGGTGAGGCTTCTTGGCTCCAGCCTGACGGCGTCTTGAATCACGGCCTTAAGGCGTTCCAGATTCTCTTGGTCTGTCGCCGTCCAGATCCATTTCTTTAGGGTCTTCTCCTGATTTTTCCCCTTTCTTCTTCAGGCAGGCATAGAGGGGCTTGGCATACTTCTGGTAGCTCGGGACATGGTCCCTCACATAATTACACAGTCCCAGAATCTTCTGTAGCTCATTCTCCGACGTCGGTGGGCGGATTTGATTCAGCTTTTCTCGGTAACCGTCCGATAGTCCCAGGTCCGCAGCGACCTGGAACCCCAGATAGTTCACCCGAAACTGGCCAAACTGACACTTCTTCAGATTGAGTTTCAACCCTGCATCTGTGAGTCGCTCCACCACTTTCTGTAGCCTTTGAAGGTGTTCTTCTTCGGTGTCATCTGCCAAGAATACATCATCGATGTAGATGGTTACCCCGAGGTCTTTCAGGACGTCCATTACGGCCGCCTGGAAGACGTTTGGGGAGTTCTTGTATCCCTGCGGCAGGCGTGCCACACGTAAGCTTTACCTTTGTGCGTGAACGCCGTTTTTCCCTGTGACTGTTTAGCCAGACGCAGGGAGAAGAACCCATTCGCTAGGTCGATACATGACTTAAACCGCTTCACCTGGAGCGTCTTCAGCGCTCCTTGGGGGTTAATCAAACTCGCCCGATTGGCCACAGTCCGTCGGTTAAGGGCTTTGAAGTTGATTACGGGCCTCCAGCCGCCTCCTGCTGCTTCTGGCTTTTTGACTGCCTGAATAGGGCTGTTCGTGATCGGATTTGGTTCTTCTCGAATGATGTCCAGTGCACTTAGTTCTTTCACTATTTTGTCCATTTCTTCCACTGCTTCTGGATTCAGAGGGTACTGTCTCACCGGCGGGTGTACTCCCCCCTCGATGGTATGGACGTACTTGGATCCTAGATCCCCACAATCATTCTTGAACCTGGCGACCGTCGCTCTTGCGATTATTTGTTTTAGTTTCTCCTTTCCTTCGGGGGAGAAGTCACTCTCTTCCAGCTTTTGCTCCGTGGCTTCTGGTATATTTACAGCTTTGTACCATTCTCCCGTCGGGCTGCTCTTAGGGCCTGTCACCAGTCTCACTGCCCTTGATTGTAGATTTTCTAGCCGACGCTTCAATGATTTTCGTTTCCGTTTTGGCTTATGAAGTCCTTCTAGATCTTCGGCGGTTATAAGGTTGTTGGGGCCTTTTAGCCATACTACTCCCTTCCAGATCCCGTACGGCATTCTGTCTATTTCTCCATTCGCCAGCATGATTTTGATGTGTCCTTTTGTTTCAAGGCTTCTGCGGGTCATCGACACCTCCGCCCCGGTATCCACCAGGTAGGGTTCCCCATCCACATTGGTGTAGATGGTTTTCCCCACCCAGTAGGCATTCCGTAGGGTGACCCGCGCCTTGGACGCCATTACTTCTGTGGCCCTCCGCCCTGCATTCGTGCACGGGTTTCTTGGAGGGCCTTTCTCTGTTCTGCTGTTAGCTTATTAAATTCTTCTGGGGGTAGATATCCGCCTTTCTTGCTTGCTGGCTTTGACTGTTGTGGTTGTCCTGTGGGGGCTTTCGGTTGTTCTGCTCCGACGCCCGCCGGGGCCTTTTGCTGCCCATATCTTGCGCTGTCTGGGTTTTCTGCTGATTTCCCCGTTCCTGGTTTCTTCTGTTTTCCCAATGCTGTTGGGCCAGATCCCATCTTTGCACCTCTTCGTCCATTCGAGCTATCGTGGTGTTCCCCACGGGCATTGTTATGAACGCCACCTCTCCTGGCCTTTTTTCCGTTACCATTCTCAGGGCTCTCACATATCTTGCGGGGGCTATCACCTGCTTCAGGGTGTGCCACACTTGTGTCAGGGTTTGGTGTTGGTCTAACCCTGCTCGAGCCCTGGCGATGTGTGCGTCCTCATCGTCTATGTCCTCCAGCACTAGCCTTTCATAACTCCTCCGTGCTGGCTCACTCTTATCGACCGGTTGACTGGTCACATGGCTGAGCCAAAGCCTCTTCGCGTCCTCGTCGTCGGTTCCTCCTTCAACGAGTCTCCACACTTCTCTCAGATATTCTTTTATGTTTTCCCCTGACCGCTGGTTCCTCACTAGGACTTTGAGCTTTTTGAGCTCCTGGAAGTCTTGTCCGGTGATCTGGGTCATTGTTCTTTCTGTCTTGGCCCTAGGCTCAGCCCCAAGGCTTGGTTGGCCCGCTGATCGCGGCGGGTCCTCATCTTCGTCCGTAGAGATCTCCTTCTGGATTTCTCTTATTGTCTTCCGTGAGCACACCACCGCAGCTTTCTTCATTCTTCTTAGCATTACGTCGTGTGCAACAGCGACGTAACTTAGCCTGAAGTTGCTGGTCAGCTCTTTGTACGCTGCTAGAGTAGGATAGGTGGGCATCATGATGATGTTGGCCCATTCTCCCATGGTAGCTGTTACCTCTAGCTTCAGGTTCTCTTCCAGCCTGCCCTTCCAGCTATCTGGGATGTCATAGTCGTTCTGACCGGCCTCTGGCAC
Source organism: Collichthys lucidus (assembly GCA_004119915.2). Taxonomy (NCBI): domain Eukaryota; kingdom Metazoa; phylum Chordata; class Actinopteri; family Sciaenidae; genus Collichthys; species Collichthys lucidus. The sequence continues at coordinate 13,618,368 of CM014086.1, read as the reverse complement.
ATAGGTTTGTCTTTTGTCCTTGGTCTCTATGTATCCCCACTCGACGGCCCGTGCCATCTTCTCTGAGGCAGTCAGCACATTGTAGATTTCGACTTCTTTTTGTCTCCCTTCCGCCGCCATCCGAGCTTGCGTCCCTCAGCTGTTTGTCCAGCTATTGAGGACAGGCTACCCCAGTCTTCTTCCTCCTCGGAGTCCCGCTCCTCGGGGAGTACTTGGGGCCTGAGGTCGCCAAATTCCTCTTCTTCTTCTGCCTGTCGATAAGGCTGCCTAGTAGGCATGCTGGCGGAGCAGGGTGAGGTGCTTCTCCGTGCCTCCTGTCGAAGTGGGTTGTCTCTTCGCCGGTCCTCGTCTGGTCTTCTTGACTCGGGTGTCCGTTCACCATGGTCCTCCTAGTGGGTTTCGGTGGTCGCGTCTCTCTGCCGCGGGCTGGCCTGCGCCGGAGCTCTTACCGGTGAGTTCACTGGTCCCGGGCTTCTGATGGATGCCTTCGGCTGTCCCAAGGGCTGTGCTGGAGGTTCAGACCGGGCTCTCATCCAGGTCATCTGTCGCAACCCTTGTCCCTCTCCTTCACTGGGGGGGACGGATGTTAGCCTTATCCTTGGTTCGGATGTTGCCCTCGGTCCAGGCAGTCTTCCTATCTCTTCCCCCACTCTCGTGCTAGCCAGGACCCGCTTCTTACGCTCTTGGTCTTGCTTCTCGCTGGTCACTACCACCAATTCTTGTACAGTGCCCCACATGCCTGGCATCCTCATGTACAGCTTCACGAGTGCCATTGCGGTACTTTCCGCCTGCTCCCAGGTCATGAGGTTTGACCTTAGGCCGTCCATGCACACCACCACTCTTCTGAACTGCAGTTGGATTGCTCGGTCGAGGCCCTGTTCCAGTTTTCCCAGCATCTCTTCCTGGTACTCTTTGAATTTTTCGGCGTCCAGATAAGGGTCGATGGGCACGTGAAGGACGGCGTAATAAGGCAGTCTCGCCCCACTTGTCACTATCACCCTTCGGGTGACATCTGTTTCCTCAGGCCTCCTGCCTTTCCTTTCTGATACTTCGCTTGTGTAGTCTAGTCCGGCTTTGCCCACTAGGTTCTTCCTGAAGCTGGCATTGTAGATTTTCAGGTTATTGTCTGTGAACACCAACAACGCGTCTCCGCCAATCTGCCATGGGCTTCCGATCCATTGGTAGGCTCCGGCGTTCCCTTGACCGGGGATTCTGCGGATTCCCTCTGGGAGAGGGGCCAAGGTCGGGAGGTGCTCATTTTCCTTTGCTCCTTCCTCCTCCTCGCTGTCCGCTGGCTGAGGCTGATGTTTCTTCTTTTCTTTGCGTTGCTTTGAGGCTAAGGTCTGTGGCGATGGCTGGTTAGTGGCCGCTTCTCTGTACCACCTTAGTTCTACATCGGTCTCACTGTCCGCTGGTGGGGGCATGGACTTCCCTTTTCCTCTTTCTCACTCAGGGCCCGAGGTCTGCAGCAGCGGTTGGTAATTCGCTGTACCCCAGGTCCACTTCTCTTCCTCCCTTTCTCGATCCATGGGTGAGTGTAGGTGTTTCGTCTTTCCTTGCCTTTTCCCCAGAGCTGATGTTGTCGGCCGGGCTTGTGGATTGGTTATTGTCCGGAGCAGCTTCCCTTGCAGTTGCAGACGCTTGTCCTGCTGCTCTGACAGTTGTAACAGTCTGTTTATGGCCGGGGTGATCTCCACTTCGAGGGTTCGCGGGAGGTCCAGATTTTCCACCGGCGTCAAGTCGGCGTCGAACTCCGCATCTTCTCCCTCGTCTTGGTCCATTATCGTTCCGGGTTTAAAGTTATCCTCTGGATTTGGTTCTTCCTCCAAGCCCTCTCCTTGTTCGTACCCTGCTTCTGGCCTTCGGCTCTGCTGCTGCTCCAACTCCTCATCCGAGTCGGTTCCTGAGCCTTGATTGCCTTTTAGGCTTCCGCTACGGTCAGCGTCTGAGTCCTCCTCCAGCGGATCCTCCACGACACTTTGGCGATCATCCTGCTTGCTTAGGGTCCGAAGGAGGACTCCTCTATTATGCAGCATGGCTATCTGCTTCGTGAGCTTGTTGCTTTTCTTGGTTGCTCTGGTGTGTTCAGGGTCATCCAAGATGCCCTCTGTTCCCAGGATTCCTGCCGTCATTTTCACGATCGGGTCATATTTTTTGGATGGGCTGATGAGGGCGGTTATTCGGCCCCCACGCCACCGGTTCAGCAGGTCTATCCACCATTCCAGCCAGTTTAGGACGTCCGCCTCCTTCTTTACCTCAGTGGGATTTTTTACGACTATGATGGCTTGGCCACCCATCGACTGCGGCGCGTAGTAAGACTCTCTTTCGGACAGTCTCACCGCCATTTCTCTCTCCACCTCTAATGGTTCTTTTTCTTCTGCGTGTTTCATGAAGTAGGTGTAAACCGCCTGGCTCCAGGTATGGCAGCCGTCCCCATAGAGAATGATCCTATGAGGGACCCTGGGTGCCTCTGGTTCTCCACTGGCTCCGTCTACATCGTTTGGTGGATCCCCTTCACTCTCAGGGATCCTCAGCATCTGTGGTCCCGCACCCTGTGCGTCTTCGGCCATCTCTGCCTCTTCCATCCTCGTTGGTTGAGTCGTCTGCCTCAAGGCCTCCCTTAGATCCTTCGGGTAGGGGATGAGTCACAGACTAGTCGGGCTATTCAGCGCCGCCTCGGGTATTCAGCCTCGCTGCTCCCGTCGGTCGCTCCTTGTTCCCGCTCCTCCTCTAGGGATTCCACGGGTGGGTGGCTCAGCCTCTCTCACTGATCACCCAGCAGCGCTGCCTCCTGGCAGGACTGCTTCACCGAGGTGCTCAGTAGGACTCCTTCCTACCGCACGCTTGGCGTCTTTTCTCGGGTCGTCTCACACGACCAGCAGTGGGTTCCTCCTCCTGGATTCCTCCTCCGCCGGGGGTTCTTCTTAGGCCCGATGAACTCTTTCACCGAGCCCCACGTTGGGCGCCACGTGTTAGATCCCGAGTTAACCCCTGTACAGGTGGTACCGGTCCAGCTCTCCGTCTCACGGGTCCGATCCTCAAGCTGGTTCAGAGGATTGTTCAAGCTGGTGGCGAGGAGATTCGCCTAGCTTCTAACTGCTCTAATCCGCACGTCTACCCTGCTTGCTCTAGTATAGCACCTGACCGAATAGCCCCTATGAGCCAAATACTATACTAGCCGCGTGCGTTTACGGCAGCCCTCCTCTGTGCACTTGGTATGGTTGCTAGGATATTTTTTAAAGGCTCTGACAGCGAGCCCTAAGGGTCTGTTAATTTCAGTAGGCTAGAGTAACCTGTTAGAACCATTAGATGTTGAACACACAATAACTAAATGATTACGCCCTATAGGGGATATTATAAAAGCGAGGTCCACAACTTGATCTTTAACTGCAGTGGATATATTTATTGCAAAGTTTTAGCAAGGGCAAGCATACAGTTTAATTCATTCAAATTTGATTAATCCTATCCTCTAATGTACTATTTTTATTCAAATAATTTTGATAACCTGATATGACGGCTGTTGCTGAGTTATTAAGGTTGGTCCAGTTTGGAGAGAGGGAGGGAAAGGGTGAAGCGATGATCAGTCGATCCAGTCCTTCCACGACTGCTGTACTGCTGGATTTCGTCAAGAGTCCCTGACAATTCCTGATATCCGTAGTATCTTTGGCAGGATGAACATGAAAAGAGTTCTGGTTGGTCCAGTCGAAGCCCACTGCCGGTTTTGGGATGGTTATCCTCCGACGCTCGGCTCCCTCCTGCCGGCCGTGGCTCCCCAGGCTTCTCTCTTGCGATGTTAGGCTGTTCGTCTGTTCCTTCTCTGTATTTTAGAGTCTAAGTCCGGAGATTTGATGCTCCCGTTTTGGTCTGTCGTGCAGCATGTCTCGAACTTGGGTGCCAGCTGATGAAGATAACCACGATCTCCGTTATGCAGGGGTTTTTATACTCTCCGTTTGTCGGATTTTTCCCTTATCAGGCGACAATGAATCACTCGCCGGAGTCCAACCATATTAGGCTGTAGTTCCTTCCTTTTGCTCATCCTACCAGATGTTTCCTGGTTACTTCATCCCTCCCGTCCCTCGGGTCTAGTTCCTCAAAGTTTCTTGGCCCAACCTCTCAGCATGATTCTATTTATGGTTACTTTCCTGGCTACTAGCTATTGCAATGATTTCACAATTTCCAGCAATCAGAATCAGATCTCAGTTATAATCACACTTTCCTGTTCATGGTTACATTCATTTTAACATTTCATTCCTTATATGGTTTAACACAAAATCATTATTGATCACACTCTAGTTTAGCTCATTTTTATAGTTATGTATTACTCACACTCCAACAGAAAGTCCCCGATAGTCCTCTCAGAGATAGAAAGTCCCGAAATGTCCAAGGCCTTATGCCTTGATGAGCATATCAGAAAGTCCCCATGAAAACTGGACTACCACGGCCAGCAAATCCGCATTGTGGAGGATTACTGCCCAGAAGTTTTGAGTCAGCGCGCCGAATACAGGGAAGTAATGTCGGAGCTATATGCTCGAGGACTCAAGCCCTCACTACTGTACCCTGCCCGGCTCCGTATCACACTTTCCAGCGGGGAGAGGAAGTGGCTGCGCTCGGTGGATGAAGCACGCAGATATGTCGACGGCCCCCCAAACGCTTTGCGCACATCAGGAATGTCTGCTCAGTGACAGTGGCCGTCAGATTATTACGGTTCTTAACTTCTTACTAAGTTCCCCCCCCCCCTGATTTCAGACGGCGAGGCCATTTTGCCTCTGCTGTCAGAGTCAAGGTTACCATGACAACTAAAGCCGCGGTGAAGTGAGTACTTTCCTCTTTAAACTCACACAAGTTCACTGTTATTTTATTATTGTTATTTATTGTTTTTTTTTTTTCTTAGGTAACAGTTTATATGTGTAGTCCTTGGTACTTTACTTAAGGCCATATATGAGACCCATTGGGGCGCTGTTATTTCATCCTATAGGGTTGTGTTCTTAAAAAGAGATGTAAACAGAGGAGTGTAGTTTATGTTCTGAATAATAATGGAGGAGCTGAAGATGGTACTACAGGAAGATTTTCGTTAGGTGGATAATGGAAGTTTTGAAGAGCTTGCTGCTATGTTCTTTGGCAGCTGTCTTGAGGTGGGAAGGGGTGGGGGGTGGGTTTTGCAACACCTACACTGTTTTGGAAGCCTGTATAAGCCCACACACTTGCTGTGTCGTTTTGAGTTTGTTATATATTCTTGAGACCGATACCTGGAGTATTAATACTACCTGTGGTAACTTACCCATCCTTTCTGTTAGGGAGTATGGCTAGCCCCTTGAATTTTCTGAGCTGGAATGTCAAGGGTTTAAACCACCCTGTTAAAAGGAGGAGGGTTTTTTCGCACATCAGGCAATTTGGAACAGCCATTGCTTTTTTACAAGAAACACACATTCGTGGTGCTGACAATTCACGTCTGATGTCACGATGGGCGGGGCAGCATTTTCACTCTACTTTTCAGGCTAAGGCCAGAGGGGTCTCCATTCTTATTAATCATAATATTCCCTTTGAACACCATAACGTGATATCAGATACAAATGGTCGCTATATTATTGTCTCGGGGAAGTTGTATAATACTATGGTAGTGTTTGCCAATGTATATGCCCCAAATGTGGACGATGTGGGTTTTCTAAAAGGTTTCTTTTCTTCTCTTCCTGGTCTGAGCTCATACTCTCTCATACTTGGTGGGGATTTTAATTGCTGGCTTGATCCCGTGCTTGACCGCTCCTCTTCTAATCCTGGTATAATGAGTAGATCTGCATCGCTTATTCAGTCTTTCTTAGACAACTATGGTGTCACAGAAATATGGCGATATCTCCATCCGGGTGGGAGGGAGTATTCATTTTTTTCTCATTCCCACCATACCTACTCTCGGATTGACTATTTTTTTGTTGACAATTAATTGATCCAATTTACCCGCTTCTGTGAATATCAGAGTATATTGATATCTGACCACGCCCCGTTGGTGCTGTCCATGACTCTTCCCGACCTCCCTGTTGCAGAGAGACACTGGCGTTTTAACTCAACCTTACTGTCCAATAATGACTTCGTGAAATTTATGGGTGAGCAGATAACCTTTTTTTTTGATACAAATGCATCATCTGAAACCTCCAGCCTGACTATCTGGGATGCTCTGAAAGCTTACCTGAGGGGACAAATTATTTCTTTTAGCGCAAACATGAAAAAGAGAGCTCAGAAGGAACGACTAGAACTATCTAATCAAATTAAAGAAGTCGATCAAAGATACGCTCAAATCAAGGACCCTGAACTATACAAAAAACGTGTGGAACTCCAAACTAGATTTGATCTTCTCTCAACACATCCAATTGAACGCCAACTATTGCAGAGTAAAAGTCGATTCTATGTCCATGGCGACAAATCTGGTAAAATGTTAGCCAATCAGTTGAAGGGATTTAAAGCAAAACAACACATCACAAAAATCCAGATGGATGATGGTAACATCACCTCAGATCCCTCCAAAATCAACAACACATTTAGGAATTTTTACTCCCGGCTTTACACTTCTGACCTCCCTAATGACAGTACGCAGATGGAAAATTTCCTTGATCTACTAGCAGTCCCCACACTTACCCATGAAAATAAGACCAGGTTAGATGAGCCTATATCGCAGGGGGAGATAGCAGCTGCTGTGGCCTCATTGCAATCTGGGAAATCCCCTGAACCTGATGGGTTCCCAGCGGAATTTTTCAAAACATTCTCTTCGCTACTTTCCCCTTATCTATGTTCAGTGTTATCAGACTCTTTCAAGCAAGGCAAACTCCCAGCATCATTATATGAGGCATGCATCAGTCTTATCGCAAAGAAAGGTAAGGACCCAACAGAGTGCTCCTCCTATAGGCCAATCTCCTTACTAAATGTTGACGCCAAAATTCTGGCAAAAGTTTTGGCCCTCAGATTAGAGGGTATACTACCAGAGATAATATCAGAGGATCAGACTGGCTGATATTTTGTACTATCCCTCAGGGGCAGTGCCGGAATGTGTCCTTTCTCTAGATGCAGAGAAGGCGTTTGATCGTGTGGAGTGGAAATATTTATTTGCAGTTTTGAAAAAATTTGGTTTTGGCCCAAACTACATTAGCTGGGTTAAACTATTATATGCATACCCAACTGCTTTTATCCTTACCAATTATCAACGGTCTCAACCTTTCAGTCTTCATAGGGGAACCCGTCAAGGGTGCCCTCTAAGCCCATTGCTTTTCGATCTGACCATAGAGACTCTGGCAGTTGCGTTTCGCCGCTGCAAGGACATTTCAGGGATTTGGAGGAAAGGAATTGAACATAAAGTGTCTCTGTACGCCGATGATCTTTTACTTTTTATATCAAACCCAGACACCTCTTTACCTGTAATGCTATCCTTACTTACTCAATTTGGCCAGGTTTCGGGGTACAAACTAAATTTACACGAGCGAACTTTTTCCTGTGAATACGGAGGCACTTGCTTTAGAATATACCAGTCTCCCGTTTAAGATTGTGGAAGACAAATTTGACTACCTTGGCGTCACAGTTACAAGGAAACATAAGTGTCTCTTTAAAGAAAACTTTTATACTTTACTAAATCACGTGAGGGAGCGCTTGACGCACTGGTCACCCCTATCTACATCCCTGGTGGGCCGGATCAACTCTGTTAAAATGAACATCCTCCCTAAATTTTTGTATCTCTTTCAATCAATACCAATCTTCATTCCCAAATCTTTCTTTGACTCATTGGACTCAATCATATCGGCCTATATATGGAGGGGCAAGCGCCCTAGACTAAATAAAGTCCATCTTCAAAAAAACAAAAATTTCCGCCTTTACTACTGGGCCGCTAATATACGCTGTATTACTTTCTGGTCACACTTTCTTGATCAGGCCGCCTGTCCGACGTGGGTGAGGATGGAGTTGGGTTCTGTCCGAAATGTTTCCATTTTGGCTCTTCTTGGGTCCCCGCTCCCCCTCCCCCCGGGTAAATGGACTGATAGTCCGACGGTTTGGCACACATTGAGGGTCTGGGCTCAGTTCAGGAGGCATTTTGGCTTTTATAGTTTCTCTCTCTTTAGTCCTATTCTGTCTAACCCTGGTTTTCCACCTTCACTATCTGATTCTGCATTCAAAGAGTGGCACAGTAGGGGCATAGGGAAATTTAAAGATCTTTTCATTGATAGTTGTCTTGCATCATTTGCACAACTGTCTGATAAGTTTAGTTTACCATACACTCATTTTTTTAGATACCTGCAGGTAAGACACTTTCTCCGATCTCAGATGGCTAGTTTCCCTAAGGCAATCACCGTAACCATCGCTGACAAGTTACTTGGTATGCATCCAACACGTAAGGGGTTAATATCAGTAATTTATGACAAATTGATGGGCATTAAACAGACCCCTCTGGACATAATTAAGACTGCTTGGGAGCAGGATTTAAACTGTCAACTGTCAAATGATGTATGGGATTCCACTCTCAGGCTGGTAAATTCTACATCTCTATGTGCACGTCACTGTCTGTTACAGTTTAAGGTGGTGCACAGGGCTCATATATCTAAGGCCAGGTTATCTCATATGTACTCTGACGTTGATCCTTTATGTGACAAATGTAAGAGAGGGGAGGCCTCGCTTATCCATATGTTTTGGACCTGTCCAAGCCTGGAAAAATATTGGAGAGATGTTTTCCAAACCTTGTCCATTATTCTTAATCTTGAGCTGGAGCCCGACCCATTGATTTCCCTTTTCGGCACCACCAGTGGGGATGACATGCGCCTCACTGCAACCAAAAGTCGTACGCTGTCTTTCGCCTCGCTTTTGGCTAGGCGTGCAATCCTATTCAGGTGGAGGGATGCTGCCCCACCTACACATGCTCAGTGGCTAAGGGACATCATGTCCTGTCTAGACCTCGAAAAGATCCGTTATGCAGTCTGTGACTCGAGCAAGAGGTTCCAAAAGGTGTGGGGACCTTTCTTGAAATACTTTGAGAACCTTAAGCCAAATTGAATTATCGGCCCCCGTTCCCTTTGCTTTGCTTCTTTGTCCGTTTTTGTCAGTTCCAGAGTCTGTATCAGTCAATGTCTAAATACTCTTGCTTATTGCTCTTACCTAATTAGCTTTACTTAGTTATTCATCCTGTTTTATTTGTTTAGCTAGTTTATTCTTATTTATCTCGCAACTCAGCTCTTGACTCCCAGCAGTTCCCTATAACACTCCAGGAATAATACTCAGGAATCATGATTTGTAGGTGTTGCTTGTGAGAGGGGAGGGATGTTTATGTTTGTGTTAATGTTGGATTACTCTAGAAAAACATACAATGTATGAACATGCAAATGTGATGTGATGTGAAATATGTAAAATTCAATAAAAATATCTGAGAGAAAAAAAAGAAAGTCCCCATGACTCTTACCTTACTCCTTTAGTGCGTCAGCGGATCAGGGATCTCAACTTACTTGACAGGGGCAAACAGAAGAGGAGTTCATCATAAAAAACTTTTTTTTTAAATTAAATCAACATCTCCAACAGTCCGAAATAATTGAAATAAATGTGGACTCCTGAATATCAGGTCCTTGTCATCTATCAGATTGATGCCCCACAAGGTGAGATCTTGCATGGAGCCTCAGACCGAGGGAGATTGACCGTCATCTTGAACTTCTTCCATTTTCTAATAATTGCGCCAACAGTTGTTGCCTTCTCACCAAGCTGCTTGCCTATTGTCCTATAGCCCATCCTAGCCTTGTACAGTTCTACAATTTTATCCCTGATGTCCTTACACAGTTCTCTGGTCTTGGTCATTGAGAGAGAGAGGTGAGAGGTGCAGTAAATAAAGGTAATGAGTGGAGAACAGGAGGGCTTCTTAAAGAAGATCCAACAGGTCTGTGAGGGCCGGAATTCTTACTGGTTGGTAAGTGATGAAATACTTATGTCATGCAATAAAATGCAGATTAATTACTTACAAATCATACACTGTGATTTTCTGGATATTTGTTTTAGATTCCGTCACTCACAATCGAAGAGTACCTATGATAAAAAATTACAGACATGCTTTGCAAGTGGGAAAACCTGCAAAATCAGCAGTGTATCAAATACTTGTTCTCCCCACTGTATTATTCTAGGTCTAAGTAGTAATGACTTCATGAGCTTCTTTAATGATAAAATTATAAATATTAGACACAAAATCCATCACCTCTTCCCCTTAACAGGCACTGATCTGCATTCGGATACAGCAAGTTTGGAAAAACCTGATATGTATTTAGACTGTTTTTCTCCCATCGAACTATAATAATTATTTCCTCTAAGCCGTCAACCTGTTATGAGCCATGAGAACAGTTTATTTCAGGATTTTCTGTCAGTATTTAGAGTGCATCATAGCATAGATGTTATGGACTTTTCTCTTTTTGGGTTACACGAGGTCACGTGTGAAGCCTTGTGATCCACAGCAGTATTAACTGTTTGTCTTTGTCTGGGTGCCACCATATCTCAACACTGTGGTGTCCAGGGTCGAAGAGACCTGTTGCTGCATTCCTAGACATAATAGATAGCTAATTGTTGACGTTCCATTAGCATGAACAGACAACAGTGTCTCCAGACTAGAATGTGTTGAAGGTGAACACGAACATGGGTAAATGCTTTCCCTTTGACTATTTTTGGCGTAAAGAATTTGTGGCGTCATCTATGAGGGTTTAAAGTGTAACCACTAGCATGAGTTCGTCAGAATGTGAGACCGACTCAAGCACTTCAGGTGTACTTTGAGAGTGTCTCTAATTCTCCTTGGCCAAGTGTCAATAAATAATACAGCATAAGACATCAGAGGCTCCTGAACACTTTCTTCCTTCCTGACCTCACCATTGACCTTTGACTTCAGCAATTTCTCCACAACAATTGGCGTCACGAACAGGATTTCAACAGAACAAAGACGTGGTAAGTGCAAAATTTTATTACTATGCCTTACCATTTCTGCGTTTGACGAAATCATAAAAAACTATGTGCTTATTTAATCTGCCTGGAATATAAAAACATCTAAGACCCACCAGGGGGTCAGGAGCTTCGGGTCTTGGGGACAATGTCCTGGCTGAAACCTTTGGCGTTGTTTGGAACGTATGTGTCATACAAACATCCCAGTTAGATGTTAAATTCGGCATATTGATTTAAAGTGAGAAATCAAGAAAGCTGACAATGGTGTAAAAAAAAAAACGACTTTAAAAAATAATGGAGCTGTAACAATAATTGATTACAGAGCAGTGTACAGTGTGTGGATCTGATGGGGGGGCAGGTTGGGTTTATGACCCACTGCATTGCCACTACGTGGTTGTTTGTTTCCGGGGCAGTTTCGGGCTGCACTCGGCACAGAGAGACCCACCTGAGGTTTAAACTATAGAAAAGACATTTTCGGGGGAGTTTAAATACACCCTCGTTTGAATCAAGATCGGGGATCTGCTCTGTGTCCTTTGGGAAACGTTGGTTTTAAATGTGTATACACTGGGAGAGAAAAAGTAAATTTTTCCTCCTTTCACCTCAGATCACCACTGCTGCAGTTACAAACGTGTGGAGACTGATGCTGCTGTATTGTGGATTGAAATCTGTTTGTCTGTATGTGTAATGTCCTACTGCGCAAGTGAAAATGGGTAATGATCTGTCCAAAGCAGTACACAAACCTGAAAATATGCAATCTGACTCAGCAAAAGCTAAGTCAAAGACAAAATATTTTTCTGTAAAAAAACAACCAATGTGAAATTAGATGGTCAACCTGTCATTGATAAGCAGTGTGCTAAAAGCTGACCAGGCATCGCAGTTTAAGGCGATGTTTTCTGTTGGACTTGTCGGTAGACTGGAAGGATTGGATTTCGTGTCTCTGTTCACTTCTCTTTTGTGTGAATGGATGAATGGCATGTGACCGTATGAGGGAATATTTGAGAAAGAAAAGCTGCTAATGGCTGAGATAAATGTTAACCTTAATGGTGGAAATCAATCCTATGAGTCCAGATGCATCCAATAATGTATGCAAGTGTGGTTGACTGGTCTGTAAAAAGATGTAGTGGTGGTGTAAGAGTAAATGACAAAAGCTGCAAAGTTTAAATCCAGTGACTTAAAAAAGTAACTGATCTAAGTGCCAAATGGGTCAATGCAAGTACTAGAAGCCGAGTTGTAAACTAGAGCTTTAGAAATGACTAAGATAAAGCAGCGACATGTTGATAATTTGGAAAATTGTGCAAAAGCTATGATGTATGGCTGGGCAAAGCTAAGAGTCCTGCTCCTCGTGAATTGTTGAATATTTTAGCCAAGATCGAGATAACACTGTCGGAACAAAAAACAATGGAAAAGTGCTCTTCGTCTTTCTGCAACTTTTAAATACAAGGCAATCTTGCAATGCAACGATACTGTAGATGAACAACCAAACAAAGCACATCACAAACTAAGGCAAAGGATGAACTTTTCCTAACAGCTACAGTAGTGAATTAGAAAGGAAAGTCAAGATTATGCACAGACAGGAGAGGGAAGACAGCAGACAGTCTAATGAGTCAGATTTAGAAGGAGAAGGAGCCAGACCCAGAGAGGAGGAGCCTCACAAAGACTTTAGTGACGAGGAAGTGCAGATTGTAAAGCCAAAACAAAACAACATCTCTGCTCTCCCCCTTCAAGGATTATACTATTAAAGTTTAGCTCTGTTCAACTTCATTTAAAAAGTAACCTTTTTACTTAAATTGTCATAGGATTATTTCTACTACAAAGAAGAAATGTTTCAAGTGTTTTAAGTTAAGTATTGTAACAATCATAGCATACTATTTTGGTGTAGTACAATCTTCTTTAAACTTGATTAACACATGTTTCAACTTGATGAATATGTTTCACACGCCTTAAATCAACTCAGAATCAACTTCAACTCCAATCATGGTGCTCATTATGAATCGATAATTGTGCGGTTTGTGCTCAAATAATAATAGAAATAACTGCAATGTCAAGCTGAAAAAAAAAATCAAACTGGCTCTACTTAAAAGCACACTTTGTTCACGCTACTACATAAATGCCTAAATCTGATGTTACACTCGATTAGACAGACCAAAAACACAGAGGCACATAGGAAAACAACTTTTCCCCTGCCTCTGAAGTGTCACAGACATCTTCAATAAATGCTTGTAAAAATAATGATTGACAACATAGCAGTTTGAAAACCATGGACTTCTGAGTTCATGGAAGAATACCAAAAAAAAATGAGTTTGTTTTTCCTGAGCAGCTGAGGGTGGGTAATGGCCTCACCCAAAACTTTGATTTATTGGTTAAATGTGGAAGCAAAAAATGCAATAACCAAATGTTCACGAAAGGGTGCTGACTTTTCAAAGATAATTCACTGCGTTCAAGAAGCAGGAGGGTCAGCGCCAGATTCATACAAATGTAGCAGTATAGAGGTGCTAGGTTATTGGGTGACTCTGCCCATACTTAACACCAGGTGGCTGTTATGAGGTGGGCCAGTATAAAAGGGGAACTTTGCCACCAGCTCTTCCTCTTGCACCTCTGCCCTTAGTGCGTCATTTCCGGGCTCAAGGTCACCTGGTCTGCCAGGTATGGCTACCCGCTGTCTCATCACACTGGTCGCTTAAACTTTTCTGCGTGCTCATGGTATTTGTGATTGTAGGGTGTCTCTGTGTGCTGCTCCGTGCTCCCTTATGTGCAGTGGCGTGGTTATTTGGTAAGTGTCCCCCCTCTAACTTGGCGTTGTTGATACTGTCCGATGGCTAACACTAGTGTGGTCACAGGTGGATTGCAGCGACAGCCGGTGTCGTCTCTCTCTCTCCCTCCCTCCTCCTGTGCGAGCGTGTGTCCTAAAACAGGTATGTGTGTTTTTAGTACATGCGAGCAACCGCAGTATTTTAAAGTAATAACGGCGTTTTCCCTGTAATTAGGAGTTGCTGTGATCAGCTGCTTAGGAGTCGCTGCTGTTTTGTTTCCGGTGAAAGTCCGGTCTCCACGCTGTTTGTCTCTGATGAGGCTCTGGCTCTGAAGCGTCGCCTCAGTCGCGCTGCTTTATTTCTCTCTGCGACGCTGTCTCCCCGCTGCGTTGTGTACGGCGGCGTGTTGGTGGTTGGATGCTTGGCGTGATCTGCATTTTGCACCAGAGCCACTTTAGTAAATGCGCCTGTGTTTTAACCAGGGCCTGGCCCCTGTATATGGTTGAATGGTGTTTAGTTAATTTTGTATTCTAATTTTTCTTGGTTGTTTTTTTTTTATTTGATTAGTGTATAGATTCTGTTGTGGATTATGTTTTCTTTTTCTTGATTGTAATTCTGCCCATTAATTAGTTTCTTTCCTTTTAGTTGCTGGAGACTGGTGGTGGTGCTGGTGACTGGGTGGTGGTACCCCCCTCTGCCTGCTGTGTCCTGGGAAGCGGGTTCCTCACTTCACTGAGTGTGTGGGTCACGTATGCCTGGGTGGTGTGAAATTGTATCTAAGTTGGGGTCCCCCCCCCCACCCCCCCCCCCCCCCCCCCCCCCCTTTTACCTAGCCTTGTCCCTCCACACAGCTCCAGCCCTTCAAGTGACTTTCTTTATTTTGATGGGTGTGAATGTGATCATTTTAAAGTATTTAAAATAATAAATTGTATATTTTCTTAAACCCTTGGCCGTCAAGAGTATACTTGTGTGCCTTTTTGTGTTTTCCCAAATTATTTCCCGGGGTGAAACTCCCCGGGTGGCGTTGTCGGTTTCTCTTCTTAATTCGGTTTAAATTCCCTTCTGCACTTTGTCCTCGCCACAAAACTTGGCGTTGTCGGCAGGATTACTCTTAAGACGGCTGAGAGGTATGTTTTTGTTTTTTCGTGTGGTCTGATTTGTTTTTTTGTGTAGATTGGAGTGCTCGGAGACGAGACAGCAGTGGCCTGTGCAGGTTGGAGAAAATTGGAGACAAAACAGCAGTGGCTCCTAGTGGATCCCTATGAGTGTTTGGTGAGGTGCCTACTACCGGTTTGATTTTTTGTGGTGCCTTTAAATCAATATTAGTAGTGTAGTGGGGTTATAGTAATCATGGAGGATGAAATATAGGAACTTAGAGAGCTGATCACACAGTTAAAAGCAGATAATGAGCGGTTGCGTCAGGGACAGGCTGGCCCTAGCGTATTACCATCTACCTCTTCGACACCATGTGTTGCCCCTTCTACTTCTGGTCCCTCTGTAGCAGAGAGACTAATTTTTGTACCTAGAGATAGGAAGTGTCCTGTCTTTAGGGGAAGGACAGGCATAGGATTGAGTGAGTGGATGGAGGAGGTGCAGGCGAGTATGAGGGCTCGGCGTTTATCCCAGTCCGACCAGGCGTTTTTCCTGTTTGATCACCTAGAGGGTGAGGCTAAGGATGAGATAAAGTATCGCTCTGCCGTTGAGAGGGAGGATCCTGCTAAAATACTTGCCATTTTAGAGGAACTGTACGGGTGCTCGGAGTCTTATGTATCTCTTCAGCAGGCTTTCTTCTCCAGGAGGCAGCAAGAAGGGGAAACTCTTCAGGAGTTTTCCCTCGCTTTGATGGGCCTAATGGAGAAGGTGAAACAGTGTGCCCCTGCTACTATGCTAAATGCTGAGGTTCTCTTGAGAGACCAGTTTGTTGAGCACGTTTCGAATGGTTTGTTGCGCCGTGAGTTGAAGCAGTTGGTGCGTCGTCAGCCTGATTGCACCTTGCTCAGTGTGAGAGCTGAGGCAATCCGCTGGGAGCATGAAGGTTTGCCTGGTGGGGTGAGAGCCCGTAGCCAATCAGTCCCTTCAGTGTATGGTGTTCAGGGTGGCCTGCCGGTTACTGTGCTATCCCCTTCTGTGTCTGAGGTGAGTGAGATGAGGGAGATGCTAAAGCATCAGCAAGAGCAGCTTAATCAGCTCATGGGTAGTATAGCTCAGCTACAGGATTCCAACCAGTACCGCCGTCCATCACAGCCTGGACCTGTAATATGCCGACGCTGTAATCAGTCTGGACACTTTGCACGTGAATGTGATGGGCCGCGTGTCTCTTCTCGTCCACAGTTCTCTTCACGACCTTATCGGCGCTCTGGTCAGCTGTCGGAAAACTAGTGCCCACCGAACTGCAGAGCCACAGTTTGGGTGGGGCTGCTACTGGCTCACAAGCTGTTTTACACCATTCGGATGTCTCTAGGTTGATTTCTTCATGTCCCCATTTAGATGTGGACATGGGCGGTGTGGAGGTTCCTTGTCTGGTAGACACCGGTTCCATGGTGTCTACGATTTCCGAGGGTTTTTTCCGCCAGCACTTTGAGCCTTGGGGCCAGGAGCGTCTCCGTTCCTGCCACTGGTTGGAGCTTAAGGCTGCCAACGGTCTGGCGATCCCTTATCTTGGGTATTTGGAGCTTGATGTGCAACTTTTGGGCAAACTGATGCCCCATTGTGGTGTCTTGGTGGTGAGAGACCCGCCTGGTGGGGCGCCTTCTAAAGTGCCTGGTGTTTTGGGGATGAACGTGATCCGCAAGTGTTACCAGGAGCCAGTATGGTGAAACGTTGTTTTCTCAGGACTGTCTGTCAAAGGCTCCCAAGCCTGTAGTGCAGGCTCTGCAACAGTGCCATCATGCTAGTGATCTAGCTTCTCAGGATGTTCCAGGGAAAGTCAAGGTCAGGGGTAAAAGGGGTTGGCGGATTCCTGGCGGTGTGATGAAAATTGTGGCTGCCACATGTTCGGAGCAGTACTCTGGTTCTACTGTACTGTTTGAGCCCTTAGAGGCTGGTTTGCCTGCTGGACTGCTTGCTTCCCCTTCTTTAGTTCGTGTCATCAGGGGCACAGCTTACATACCTGTCGTTAATGTTGGCTGCAACGATGTTCTTTTGTACCCCCGCACGGTTGTCGGCACACTGGACTGGGTGAATGTGGTCAGCCTCCCTTCAGGGGTGACTGAGGTGCCATCAGGTGTAGCCACTGTGTTTTCCCAGTCAGCTTCTCCTAGTGTGCAGGTGGGGAGTGTAGATTTGTCATCGTTGTCTGCAGAGGAACAGGGTCCGGTGAGGACCTTGTTGGAACAGTACTCTTCAGTGTTCTCCATTAATGACACAGACTTAGGCTGTACTAATCTAATCTCTCATGATATCCCTTTGATTGATGACACTCCAGTGAAGCAGCGCTATAGGCGCATCCCACCCTCGGAGTATGAGGTTGTAAAGGAGCACATTAACCAGCTACTCTCATCCCAAGTAATCCGGGAGAGTAGCAGCCCCTATGCGTCCCCTATTGTGCTGGTACGTAAGAAAGATGGTAGCATGCGCATGTGTGTTGATTATCGACAGCTCAATAGTAAGACTCGACGAGATGCCTTTCCTCTGCCCCGTATAGAGGAGTCTTTGGATGTATTGTCTGGTGCTCGCTGGTTTTCAACCCTGGACTTGGCCAGTGGTTACAACCAGGTGCCTGTCACCGAGGCCGACCGGCCAAAGACTGCGTTTTGCACCCCTTTTGGGTTGTTCGAGTGGAACAGGATGCCTTTTGGGCTCTGTAACGCACCCGGCACCTTTCAGAGGTTAATGCAACGCCTCTTTGGTGATCAGCAGTGTCAGTCCTTGTTGTTATATCTGGATGATATTGTGGTGTTTTCCTCTACTGTGGAACAGCATGTGGAGAGGCTCCAGGTGGTGCTGGAACGACTTCAGCGTGAGGGCCTCAAAGCTAAGCTCAGCAAATGCTCCTTCTTCCGTAAAGAAGTGAGTTATTTGGGCCATGTAATCTCAGCTGACGGCGTCTCCACAGATCCAGGCAAGATTGAAGTAGTTGCCAATTGGCCGGTTCCCACTACAGCCTCAGCGCTCCGTTCTTTTCTTGGTTTCGCCAGTTACTATCGGCGCTTCGTACCAGGATTTGCTAAGTTGGCAGCTCCTCTGCATAAGGCGGTGGCTGAATGTGGTGGCACTAAGACCAGTAAGAAGGCTGAGCAGCAGCTTTCTAGGTGTTGGACTGAAGACTGTAACCAGAGCTTTGAAACTCTGAAAGCTAAACTCACTACAGCACCAGTGTTGGCTTATGCAGATTTTTCTCTTCCCTTTATCTTGGAGGTTGATGCGAGCCATGGTGGCTTGGGAGCAGTCCTTTCTCAGGCTCAGGCAGGCAAGGTGAGGCCTATAGCTTATGCTAGTAGGGGCCTGCGACCTACAGAGAGGAATATGGTAAATTACAGCTCCATGAAGCTCGAGTTCTTGGCCCTTAAATGGGCCATGACCGAGAAATTTCGAGAGTATTTGTTGGGGAATAAGTGTGTCGTGCATACTGATAACAATCCATTCAGTCATTTGTCATCTGCTAAGCTGGCTGCCACAGAGCAGAGGTGGGCAGCTCAGTTAGCTTCCTTTGACTTCGAGGTAAAGTACCGATCAGGGAAGAGCAACACTAATGCAGATGCTCTCTCCCGTCAGCACCCATCTGGCCCCCAGGATGTCGCTGCAATGTTCCCAGGCACTGCAATGCCTGAGTCGTTGCAGCAAGCGCTGGTTTTTGGAAGGGCAGAGGCCACTCAGACTGCCATCACAGCTTTGCCACAGCACACTCTCCCCGAACTCCGTTTTGCACAGCAGTCTGACCCTGCGATACAGGAGCTGTTGGCTTTTTGGGGAAAAAAGCAGCGTCCCTGTCGCGAAGAACGGGTACAGCTCTTGCAGTCCACACTGGTCCTGCTGCAGCAGTGGGACCGTCTACTTGAGAGGGACGGTGTCCTGTATCGAAAGGTGTCTCGACCTGATGGTGGTGAGGCTATGTTTCAGCTACTGTTGCCAAGTGCATTAATAGTTGAGGTTTTGACTCAAGTCCACCAAGAGCATGGTCACCAGGGGGTGGAAAGAACACTGGCACTCCTTCGGTCCCGCTGTTACTGGCCTGGTATGTCCTCTGATGTGGCTCAGTGGTGTCAGAAATGCGAGCGGTGTCAAGTGGCCAAAGATGTGCGCCCAAAAACACACAGTCTTATGAGGCATCTCTTGGCATCTCGCCCTAATGAAGTCCTTGCTATCGACTACACTACTCTGGAGCCGGCTCAGAATGGTGTAGAAAATGTTTTGGTGCTTACTGACGTTTTTAGTAAGTACACTGTAGCTGTCCCTACACAGGACCACTGTGGCCAGAGTTTTGGTGTCTGAATGGTTTTACAAGTTCGGTGTTCCCGCTCGTTTACATTCTGACCAGGGCCGTAATTTTGAGAGCTCCCTTATCCAGCAGTTGTGTAACTTATATGGGATTGTAAAATCGCGAACTACCCCATATCATCCTGAGGGAAATGGTCAGTGTGAGCGATTCAACCGGACACTCCACAACTTGCTGCGTACTCTGCCTGTGTCCCGAAAGAGGGACTGGCATGTGTGTTTACCTCATGTCCTCTATTGCTATAACACCACCCCTCACCAGTCAACAGGAGAGTCCCCCTTTTTCTTGATGTTCGGCCAGGAACCAAGACTGCCAATTGACTTTTTGCTGGGTAGAGTCGAGAGACCCGTTGGTGGGTCGGTCCATGAGTGGGTTCAAGAGCACCAAGCGCGTTTGCAGGTAGCCTTTGACGGTGCACAGGAACGCTTGAAACATGCTGCTGATCGGCGGAAGCAGGTCCATGATCAGCCTGTTAAAGATCAGCCACTGCAGGAGGGGCAGTTAGTGTTTTTGCGTGATTTCAGTGCTAGGGGGCCCCAGAAGATCCGAGATCGTTGGAGCTCTGTGAGGTATCGGGTGTTGAGGGTGCCTAAAGAGGATGGCTCAGTTTACACTATTGTGCCAGTGGATGATGAGACCAAGGTCCGACGGGTCCACCGCACTATGCTTAAGGCTGTTGTTGGAGTGGACTCAATTGGTTGCGACTCGTCTCATGATTTGTCACCCAGGGAAGAACCACCCCCAGAAGAGGAGCCTTCATTCGAGTATGATTTGTTAGCCATTGACCAACAACCTTATGGTGCCACTTCGGCTATGTCCCCCACTAGACCAGCCATGCCCCAAACGCCTACCTCGGTTTTAGTTTCAGGAACATTGACATCTTCAGCTTCTCCTGTTACTTGCTCTGACTCCAGCAGAATGGCCTCACGCCGGACCACACGTCAAACTGCTGGTCAGCACTCGAACGTGCATCATCTGCCACGGGCTGCTGTAAATGCTCAAGCTGCTAACCCCCTTGCTCCTGTCTCTAACTCAGTCTCTGCTTTGTTTAGACCTTGGAGTTAGCTTGTTTTTTTTCTTGGTTGACCGTCGGGACGACGATCCAAGGAGGTGGGGTAGAATGTAGCAGTATAGAGGTGCTAGGTTATTGGGTGACTCTGCCCATACTTAACACCAGGTGGCTGTTATGAGGTGGGCCAGTATAAAAGGGGCACTTTGCCACCAGCTCTTCCTCTTGCACCTCTGCCCTTAGTGCGTCATTTCCGGGCTCAAGGTCACCTGGTCTGCCAGGTATGGCTACCCGCTGTCTCATCACACTGGTCGCTTAAACTTTTCTGCGTGCTCATGGTATTTGTGATTGTAGGGTGTCTCTGTGTGCTGCTCCGTGCTCCCTTATGTGCAGTGGCGTGGTTATTTGGTAAGTGTCCCCCCTCTAACTTGGCGTTGTTGATACTGTCCGATGGCTAACACTAGTGTGGTCACAGGTGGATGGCAGCGACAGCCGGTGTCGTCTCTCTCTCTCCCTCCCTCCTCCTGTGCGAGCGTGTGTCCTAAAACAGGTATGTGTGTTTTTAGTACATGCGAGCAACCGCAGTATTTTAAAGTAATAACGGCGTTTTCCCTGTAATTAGGAGTTGCTGTGATCAGCTGCTTAGGAGTCGCTGCTGTTTTGTTTCTGGTGAAAGTCCGGTCTCCACGCTGTTTGTCTCTGATGAGGCTCTGGCTCTGAAGCGTCGCCTCAGTCGCGCTGCTTTATTTCTCTCTGCGACGCTGTCTCCCCGCTGCGTTGTGTACGGTGGCGTGTTGGTGGTTGGATGCTTGGCGTGATCTGCATTTTGCACCAGAGCCACTTCAGTAAATGCGCCTGTGTTTTAACCAGGGCCTGGCCCCTGTATATGGTTGAATGGTGTTTAGTTAATTTTGTATTCTAATTTTTCTTGTTTTTTTTATTTTTATTTGATTAGTGTATAGATTCTGTTGTGGATTATGTTTTCTTTTTCTTGATTGTAATTCTGCCCATTAATTAGTTTCTTTCCTTTTAGTTGCTGGAGACTGGTGGTGGTGCTGGTGACTGGGTGGTGGTACCCCCCTCTGCCTGCTGTGTCCTGGGAAGCGGGTTCCTCACTTCACTGAGTGTGTGGGTCACGTATGCCTGGGTGGTGTGAAATTGTATCTAAGTTGGGGCCCCCCCCTTTTTACCTAGCCTTGTCCCTCCACACAGCTCCAGCCCTTCAAGTGACTTTCTTTATTTTGATGGGTGTTTTGGATGAATGTGATCATTTTAAAGTATTTAAAATAATAAATTGTATATTTTCTTAAACCCTTGGCCGTCAAGAGTATACTTACCTGTGTGCCTTTTTGTGTTTTCCCAAATAATTTCCTGGGGTGAAACTCCCCGGGTGGCGTTGTCGGTTTCTCTTCTTAATTCGGTTTAAATTCCCTTCTGCACTTTATCCTCGCCACACAAATATGGGATATTAATGCTGGAATAAAGTGAGATGAACATGAATGTCTCATGGTGCAAATTTTTGTGCAAAATCTAAGACCGAATGTTCAAGCCGCTTACAAACTATCAGTCCTTGACTCGAAGTCAACTATAAACAAAATAATAATAATAATAATAAGTAATAATGCTCCCAGCTCAAAACAGATGATGCAGTATGTACCACAGCAGGGTGGTTAAAACAATAACAAAAACAGGGATAATCCAAAATGTGGAAATTGTCACAAATGTGGTGCAGAGGGACTTTGGGCTAAAGAGTGTAAGGAATAAATCCAATCCAATAACCAGAACCAACAACAAGCCACTACATCATTTCCGGCTGTGCCCGCTCCACAAACGACTACGTCATTTCCTGCTCTTTCAGCCCCACCCACATAAGCTGCTAACATGCAGCCAACATATTACAATCAAGCATATGGCCATCGAGGGGCGGGATCAGAACAACCATTTCATATTCAAGCTGCAACTATTCAACTTTCTAGTAATCCCGCCGAAGACCCGATAATGCCCGTTCAAGTTAATGGAAATACCGTTGAAATTTTAGTAGACAGTGGGGCAACTATTTCTACTGTAAAAACTGCAGAGCATGTATGCACACCTACATCCAACTTTATCACCACTGTAGGCGTTTCCGGGGTTTCCATTGCGGAACCGTTATTTCAGAGAACTAAAATAACTGTTAAAGGCTCTGAAGTGATGCGTTCTTTTCTGATATCTGATAAAAGCCCAATTAATCTCATGGGGAGGGATCTGATTTGTAAACTGCATGCTACTATTCAGTGCACCCTGGATGGATTGTTTTTGACCCTCCCTGATGAAAAATCCGCTCTAGCATTTCAGTTTTTGCAGAGTACGGAAGACACTTTGTATTGCTGGGAATTGATGGGTTTTAATATGCTTTAGATATTCAGAAAATTGCCAAATCATTTCCAGCATGTGCAACATTGATGTCTACAATGAGGCCTCTTTTTCATTGTCATTGTACTGCAGCATTTAACCCTTCTGAGCAGTATGAACAATTTGTTTCCAGGTTTTTAAATAAACAAGAGGGGTTAGAGTGTGAACAATGTTTGTTTGTTGGTCCGCAGGGATGTGCCATACCAGTCCAACTATCTAGTGAACAGCAGAGGTTGTTTAATGTTGAAAGTTCATACTTACATTTGGTTGTGGCCGTCACACCTGGCTGTGAGCTGAAACACCTTGGACACATGGTGGCTCAGTGCCAGATATTGAGAGAAGCTGTACCAGCTTCTCAACACCAAACAGTAACATATTTAGAGGAGGAACTGTATATGTTGTCTTTAGATAAACATATGCAATTACTGATGTCTACATTTGTTACTCATCAGCCGCCTCTTCCCGCACAGTATGGACCTCCTTCTGAATTGTCTGAGGTTTCACCTATTTTTTTGGGCTAAACATAAAAATCATCTGGGTTTTGTAAATTCGGCTCCGCCACAAATAGTCACACTTAAGCCTAATGCTAAGCTACCTATGATTAGACAATATAATTTGCCACAGAGCTGTAGTAGAAATTGAAAGTGTCATTCAGTCTCTGTTGGATCAAGACGTGCTAGTTCAAACCACCAGCCTAAAGCAAATCGCCCTGATGAAGTGCAGGACCTGCAGCTATTAATGATATAGTGGTACCTGCAGCTCCAATTGTGCTTGACACCAATTCGTTTTTAGCTTCTTTACCACCTAACTTCATGCACTACACAGTCGTTAATCTGAGTTCTGCATTTTTCTCGATACCGTTGCATCCAGATAGCCAGTATCTGTTTGCATTCACATTCAAAGGTAAGCAATACACTTGGCGGCGGTTGCCGCAGGGTTTTTGTCGAGAGTCCCACGGTGTATGCAGTGGCGGTAAAAAGAGATCTAGATGGGCTCCACCTGCCAGTTGGCTCCACTCTCTTGCAGTACGCTGATGACCTCCTAATAGCTTCTCAAAAGAAGCTTGCCACACAGACTCTATCTTGCTGCTACGGAGACTGGCCGAGTGTGGTCACAGAGTGTTGCTGGCAAAGTTGCAATTCTGTCGACCAGAGGTGACATATTTGAGTCGTGTTCTGAAGGATGGACAACGCCTTATGTCACAGGAGAGGGTGAAACTGCTAGTAAACATGCCTCCCCCCACAACCAAGAAACAGATGCTCTCTTTTCTGGGGATGGCTAATTCCTGCAGACACTGGATTTTTGAATATGCAACTATGGGTTTTGCAAGCTGCCACACTGCAATCGGCTCCACCTGTGGTACAGTGGACTGAGGAGATACACAAAGCCTTTCAAGATCTGAAAAGTGCTCTCACAATGACTCCAGCGTTGGGTTTCCCTGACTATCATCAGCCGTTCCATCTACATGTCCATGAGAGAGATGGCTTCGCCACTGGCATTCTGGTACAGAAACATGGTTCTCATTATCGTCCCGTTGCGTACTACTCCTCTCGACTGACCCCTGTAGTTCTCGGTATGCCAGGTTGTCTAAGAGCAGTGGCCGCTGTTGCCATTTTGATCGACAAATGTCCCATTGTACTGGCTCATGACTGTGTCGTGCACGTTCCACATGCAGTATTACACATTTTGAACACATGTGCAACACAACACATGACGGCAGCACGTCGCTCAGGTTACGAGGCAATATTTCTTTCAAGTCCCCACATAACTTTAAAGCGCGCACCTCCAATAAATCCAGCTACTCTGCTACCATTGATTGATACAGATGATGAGCATGACTGTATAAATGTGCACATCTTCGAGACTAGATCTGCTGCAAACACCGATACCAAATTCTGATATGGTTCTTTATACTGATTGTTCGGCTAGTAGACCATGTGACAACGTATATTTGGCTGGTTATGCAGTAGTAAATGACTTTGAAGAACTTATTGAAGCAGGATCTTTGCCTCATGGAACTTCAGCCCAAGTAGCTGAGCTGTATGCTCTTAATAGAGCCTGCATACTTGCTTCTGGTAAAGTTGCCACTATCTACACTGACTCGCGATAGGCATTCGGCGCTGCGCATGATTTTGGACAATTATGGAAAATGAGAGGTTTTGTCTCATCCTCTGGTAAGCCATTACAGCATCACGCGTTGGTAAATGATCTATTAGAGGCTATTTTGTGTCCGTCACAGCTTGCGATTGTAAAATGTGCAGCCCACACTAAAGGAAATGGTCCCGTTTCACGAGGAAATGCAATGGCTGATACTGCAGCCAAACAAGCCGCATTTTCCTCCTCCTCCATGGTCCATCAATATACCACCACACAACCCGTCAATCCAATTCCAGTACCTTCCGCTAATGATGTCGTGAAAATGCAAGATCGCGCTGATAACAGGGAGAGAAGTCTTTGGTTGCGTAAAGGTTGTGGCTGGCTTTTGGCTCCGCCCGGATGGGCGACTAGTTTGCCCAAGAGCTCTCCTACATGTCTTGGCACGTGTGGCACATGGACCAACACATGTCGGAAGAGGGGTGATAGATGATGTTATTCGTTCACAATGGTTTGCACCAGGCATTACACAAGTCTCACAAACACTTGTAGGCAGTTGTATGACGTGTCAACAGACCAGATAGAAGAAGAACACAGTGAGGCATGACCATCTGGAACCTCTGTCACGTTATTTTTGCAAAAAGAATAATAAATGTACATATGAAAATGTGAATTGTGAAAACGAAAAATGAAAAATATGTTAAGGCTATAAATATTTGTTAGTCATAACTGAGCAATTCTCAAAGTGAGATGGTGGTTTCACAACAAGAAAAGAAGACACAAAAACAGTTGTTAACTGACTGCTAAAAGAAAAGTCACGGAATATAGATAGTGACAAAATTTTGTTTTTGTATAAAAAATCATGCAGGAATGTCAGGAATTTTAGGGTTCAAGTTGCAGTTGAATGTTTCGTATCACCCACAAAGTTCTGGTCAAGTGAAAAGAATAAACACAACTATCAAAGAACGGTTGACCAAAACAGTACTGACAAAAGGTCTGAAATGGCCTGATGCACTGCCTATTATGCTGTACTCCATCCAAAGCGCAATAAGTGCAACAACAGGACTGAGTCTTCATGAGATGTTAATGGGGAGACTAATGTCCACAGGGACAAGGTAACCTCTGACACCAAACAAAACTTCTCTGCTTTGGACGGATGAGTTTGTGGCTGAATATGTAAAAGATTAATTGACTTTTAAATTTTATCATTACAGGTGTCTGAACGGCTCACAAAACCATCGGAGGAACCAATTCATCCTTTTAAAGACAGAAATTTTGTATTGATCAAATTATTTTAAAACAATAAATGTTTTTGTCTTCCAGATGGAACCAGGTGTTGGTGACAATGAGGACTTGTATTTCCTGTGCTCTAACCAAACTAACCAAACTGTTAACCCTGTTATGTTTGACTGTCCAATTGACAGATGTGATGACTGTTATATTGTTTAACCCCTGACTTTCCCTCAAGGTAAATGGTCGTGGACAACACATGAAAAAGCTCGGATTAAGACAGTGCTGAGTGCACCCAGGTAATGAAGGTAACATTCACAGCTGCTGTACCTTTGACTGAACCTCTGGAGCTGTGGTGTTTCACTAAACAGCCATTGAACAGTTATCCTGATTATAAACTGTGGGTTGTTAATTACTGAGATGTTCCAGGGTAGGTGCAGAGCGGTAAGATCTGTACTATGGTGAAAAATGGTAAGGGTGATAGTTTTCTATATATTGATCAATTTTCTTCCATAAATACACTTGAAGTAGCCAAACCTAAATCAACAAGGCGTGATGGAAGTACAGGTGAAGTTTTTCAAACTCTAGTGCAAAAACAAACAAACTTGGCCTTCAGTCTAATGAATGATTATGCTTGCGATTGTAATCTCAGTTACTGTTGGCTATGTCAAAATATGCCTTCGTCCATACACTCACCAATGTCTCATCCAATTCCATTCACTAGAACGGATTATGAAATGTTCAAATGGAATAATTTGGCCATGAGGTTTGAAGATGAAACAGATGAGTGCTATACTCCTGCCTACCCTATAGATTCTGCAAAGTAGTCACGTAATGCTGAAATTGCCTTATACGTTGCTAAAACAGTTAATGAACGGTACCTACCGAGCAGTTTCAATTATACTACACTTTTTCGCATTATTCATATACAGATGTATGTGAAATTAGGTTTTGAATAGAGAGTTCAAATAGTTTTGGCCCAAACAAACTGTTCAAAACCTCTTGGAGATCAGGTGTGTGTTCCCCAACCATATGTTGCATCTTTAATGGTGGAGGCCGTAGTTTCTGTGCAGCCGTGGTCCGGTGTGAGGTCCATAGAGTCAGTTCAGATACAGAAACGTAACTGCTCAGTGCCACAACAGATGGAGCGAACTCCACAACGTGATTGCTCAACTTATGTTCCTCTGGTGTTCACCCATGAACTGCAAAATGTTTTCTTGTGTTTTCAGGGAGTAGGAGACGGACCTGATAATTTAGGACAAAGCAGCTGTAGAACAGTAGTAGATGTCACTCTGAGACAGTCTTTGTTACCTGAGAGAGTGTATCTAGTCTGTGGAGATAAAGCTTATTGCTGCATGCCCTATGAGTTGTTTCATGGTGTCTGCTATTTGGCATACCTAATTCCCTTGATCAGGGAAGTGAAATCCACTGAGATTGCTTCATTATACCCGCCTCTACATAAATATAAAAGAGAAATCTCAACATCTCAAAAGATAGCCAGCTTACTCTTGCCTTGGTACGGTATGTATATAACTCAACAGGAGCTTGAATTTCTGTCTAAAGTCCTGGAGAATCATCTCAATGCCTTCAGTAGAGCCATGTTAGCTGAACATAGGGAGCTGCAGGAAGTTAAAACTGTAGCTTTACAGAATCGTATGGCGCTTGATCTCCTGTTGGCAGCACAGGGAGGAACTTGTAAAGTTATAGGTACTGAATGTTGCTCCTACATCTCTGACGTGACTGCTGAGGTCATGGATATGGCGCATGACACAGCTCGAGGTATTAAAGAGTTACATAATAAACATGGGTTTAACTTTGGGGACTTTTCTAGTACCTTGGGATCATGGGGATCAGGGTTAGTTACATTTTTGGCTACTCAGATTTTCAGTGGACTCCTTATTCTTTTCCTCTGCACTTGTATGATATCATTGATTAAACTAATGGTGAAGAAGACAACAAGGTCAGTGGTCTAAGCACCCCAGGTGTGTCGACGCCCAGAGGTTGCCAATCCAGTGGGTAAGAGGTATTATAATTTTGAAGGTTTTGAGGAAAGGATTCGAAGCTTTGACCTTGATGATCTTTCTCGTGGTGAAAATGATGAAGAGGAGACCTATGGTCTGTAAATG
The DNA here is from genome assembly GCA_004119915.2 of Collichthys lucidus. NCBI lineage: Eukaryota > Metazoa > Chordata > Actinopteri > Sciaenidae > Collichthys > Collichthys lucidus. Next base: position 13,590,408 of record CM014086.1, on the reverse strand, counting down.
TATAGTGTCTATAGAGCAATAGGGGGTTAAGTGGATGAATAAAAATAAATAAAATTGAGAAAAAATATTTTCTATCTTCGGGGATAAAATCAGTTTTCTGTTACATGTGTGTTCCATTTTAGGTTAACTTTATGTGATGATTCTGGCTTTACTGGTTGTTTGGTGTTCTAAAAGATGTGATTTTTAATCATTTAGGAATTGCCATTTTATGAATCAGTTTTAAAATCTATTTTCAATTATGGTTTTCACAGTAAAGTTTAAAGTTACAATTATGTTATGATGATATGCAACTGATGGATATCGACTGTTCATGGAAAGTTCTACAAAGATGGATTCCACGCCACCATGCATCGTATGTGCTAGTAACCTCTCCATGGTGGTGACCCTCTACTGTACATAATGTACATGGGTCGAAGATTTTGCAATGTCTTGATTTTAACGATGATTGTTGTGATTGATTTCAAAGAGAGAAGAAATTTGCTCTAAAAATGTTAAATTAATTGTTTTATGGAACCCCTTCTAATTGCCAGGGTTTTATCTATTAGGTGAAATAATAAATGTGATCTTGCTCCTCTCCCAGTGGCACATTTGCACATGATCTGTGACCTTCCTGATGACCTTCTTTAACACCTTGGTGTTGTAGGTGATCTTCGCTAGCTTAAAGGCCCTTGTTGACCTGAAAAGTGGAACTCACACATCATGGGAATGGGATGATGGGGTACATAAGAGGGGTTCTTAGAGTTTCTCACTGATTGTATGAATTCATCTAAACCGACCGCTTTGTTTGAAAGATGATTTTTATGAATGGCCTTTTGAATAATTCGTTTGATTACAAATGTTTTATAATGTTTGTGTCATTACCATTCTGACTGTACTCCCTGGTGGTTTCTAAATTTGGTAATTATTATTCGGTAGTTAGTATTGATCTTATGATCAATAAGAGGGGATTGTTATGGAATTTTCTCTTTTTGGGTTACACAAGGTCACGTGTGAAGCCTTGTGATCCACAGCAGTATTAACTGTTTGTCTTTGTCTGGGTGCCACCATATCTCAACACTGTGGTGTCCAGGGTCGAAGAGACCTGTTGCTGCATTCCTAGACATAATAGATAGCTAATTGTTGACGTTCCATTAGCATGAACAGACAACAGTGTCTCCAGACTAGAATGTGTTGAAGGTGAACACGAACATGGGTAAATGCTTTCCCTTTGACTATTTTGGGCGTAAAGAATTTGTGGCGTCATCTATGAGGGTTTAAAGTTTAACCACCAGCATGAGTTCGTCAGAATGTGAGACCGACTCAAGCACTTCAGGTGTACTTTGAGAGTGTCTCTAATTCTCCTTGGCCAAGTGTCAATAAATAATACAGCATAAGACATCAGAGGCTCCTGAACACTTTCTTCCTTCCTGACCTCACCATTGACCTTTGACTTCAGCAATTTCTCCACAACAATAGAGACCGCACTAGTCAAAGTTCAAATTACCTCCTAATGGCATCAGACTAATCTCTGTACTTGTCCTGTTAGATCTTAGTTGGCATCAAAGGAACCGCCCTTAGCTGGTTTAAGGTGTATTTCTTAGATCAATCTCAGTTTGTTCACGTCAATGATGAATCCTCCATGCATACCAAAGTTTGTCATAGTGTCAAGTAAGTTGAGATTCCTGATCCGCTGATACGACAAAGGAGTTAATGTAAGAGTCATGGGGACTTTCTGGTATGCCTATCAGAGGCATAAAACCTTGGACATTTCGGGACTTTCCATTTCTGAGTGGACAATTGGGGACTTTCTGTATGAGTGTGAATAACACATAAAGATAAAAATGAGCTAAACTAAGGTATGATCAACAATGATTTTATGATTAAACCATGTAAGGAATGATATGTTAACTAAGGTGTGATCAATAAAGATTCTATGTTAGACCATGTAAGGAATGAAATGTTAAAATGAGTGTAACTATGAATAGAAAGAGTGATTATAACTGTGTTTTGATTCTGACTGCTGGCAATTGTGAAATCATTGCAACAACTAGTAGCTAAGTGAGTAATCATAAAAGAATCAGGGTGAGAGGTTGGGCCAAGAAATCTTGAGTAACTAGACCAGAAGGACGGGAGGAATGAAGCAACCAGGAAGCATCTGGGAGGATGAGCAGGAGGAATTAACTACTACCTAATATGGTTGGACTCCGGCGAGTGACTAATTTTTGCCTGATAAGGGAAAAATCCAACAAGCGGAGAGTATAAGAACCGCTGCACAACGGAGATCGAGGTTATCTTCGTCAGCCGGCACCCAAGTTCGAGACATGCTGGACGACAGACCAAACGGGAGCATTGAATCTTCGGACATAGACATAATACAGCATAAGACATCAGAGGCTCCTGAACACTTTCTTCCTTCCTGACCTCACCATTGACCTTTGACTTCAGCAATTTCTCCACAACAATAGAGACCGCACTAGTCAAAGTTCAAATTACCTCCTAATGGCATCAGACTAATCTCTGTACTTGTCCTGTTAGATCTTAGTTGGCATCAAAGGAACCGCCCTAAGCTGGTTTAAGGTGTATTTCTTAGATCAATCTCAGTTTGTTCACGTCAATGATGAATCCTCCATGCATACCAAAGTTTGTCATAGTGTCAAGTAAGTTGAGATTCCTGATCCGCTGATACGACAAAGGAGTTAATGTAAGAGTCATGGGGACTTTCTGGTATGCCTATCAGAGGCATAAAACCTTGGACATTTCGGGACTTTCCATTTCTGAGTGGACAATTGGGGACTTTCTGTATGAGTGTGAATAACACATAAAGATAAAAATGAGCTAAACTAAGGTATGATCAACAATGATTTTATGATTAAACCATGTAAGGAATGATATGTTAACTAAGGTGTGATCAATAAAGATTCTATGTTAGACCATGTAAGGAATGAAATGTTAAAATGAGTGTAACTATGAATAGAAAGAGTGATTATAACTGTGTTTTGATTCTGACTGCTGGCAATTGTGAAATCATTGCAACAACTAGTAGCTAAGTGAGTAATCATAAAAGAATCAGGGTGAGAGGTTGGGCCAAGAAATCTTGAGTAACTAGACCAGAGGGACGGGAGGAATGAAGCAACCAGGAAGCATCTGGGAGGATGAGCAGGAGGAATTAAATACTACCTAATATGGTTGGACTCCGGCGAGTGACTAATTTTTGCCTGATAAGGGAAAAATCCAACAAGCGGAGAGTATAAGAACCGCTGCACAACGGAGATCGAGGTTATCTTCGTCAGCCGGCACCCAAGTTCGAGACATGCTGGACGACAGACCAAACGGGAGCATTGAATCTTCGGACATAGACTTCAAACCATAGAGAAGGAACAGACGAACAGCCCAACATCGGAAGAAAGGAATCTGGGGAGCCACAGCCGGCAAGAGGGAGCCGAGCGTTGGAGGATAACCACCCCAAACCGGCTGTGGATCTTAACTGGACCAACCAGAACTCTTTTCGTGTTTATCCTGCCAACGAGACTACGGATATCAGGGACTCTTGATGAAATCCAGCAGTACGGCAGTTGGGAAAGGATTGGATCGACTGATCACCGCTTCACCCTTTCCCTCCCTCTCTCCAAATTGGACCAACCTCAATAACTCAGCAACAGCCTTCGTATCAGGTTATCAAATTTATTAGTATAGGGATAGTGATTTAGACAAGAGAACTAATCATATTTGAATGAATTAAACTGTATGCTCGCCCTTGCTAAATTTTGCAATAAATATATCCACTGCAGTTAAAGAGTAAGTTGTGGACCTTACTTTCATAACATCTCCTTTAGGGTGTAATCATAAGTTATAGTGTGTTCAACATCTAATGGTTCTAACAGGTTACTCTAGCCTACTGAAATTAACAGACCCTTTAGGCTTACTGTCCGAGCCACTAAAAAATATTCTAGCAACCATACCAAGTGCACAGATCAATGAGAGCAGAGCTGCCGTAAACGCACGCGGCTAGTGTAGTATTTGGCCCATAGGGGCTCTTCGGTCAGGTGCTATACTAGAGTAAGCAGGGTAGACGTGCGGATGAGAGCAGTTAGAAGCTAGGCGAATCTCATCGCCACCAACTTAAACAGTCCCCTAAACTGTCCCGATAGGGTAAGACCCACGGGCTTGAGGATCAGACCCGTGAGACGGAGAGCTGGACCGTTACCACCTGTACAGGGGTTAATTCGGGATCTAACAAAGGAGTCCCACAAGGTTCTGTACTAGGACCACTTCTATTCAGTTTATATATAAGTCAGTCAGCCTTATACACAGACATGCAAGAAGTAAATAGACACCTTCATTCAAATTCAAATTATCAGTTTAGTTAACCTTAATCAGTTAACTAAACTCCAAGCATGCCTTAAGGATATAAAAAGTTGAACCTGCAATTTTCTGATGTTACATTCAGACAAAGCTGAAGTTCTTGTAATTGGACACAAACACCTCAGAAACTCTCTATCTAGAGACTTAGTTACTTTAGATGGGATTACCCTGCCCTCCAGCTCCATTGTAAAGAATCTTGGAGTTGTTTTTGATCAGGATTTGTCCTTTAACGTCCACATAAAACAAATTTCGAGGAGTGCATTCTTCTACTTATGTAACATTGCCAAAACCGGCCGTGTCTCTAGCTGATGCAGAAAAACTAGTCCATGCATTTCTTAATTCTAGGCTGGACTATTGTAACTGTTTGTTATCAGGCTGCGCTAAGAATTTAAAATTCTTCTCTACATACAAAGCTCTTCATGGTCAGGCACCATCATATCTAAAAGAGCTCATAGTACCTTACTACCCCTCTAGAACACTGCGCTCTCAGGACACTGGGTTCCTTGTGGTTCCTATAGTTTCCAAAAATAAATTGGGAGCCAGAGCTTTCAGCTATCAAGCTCCTCTTCTGTTAGGGTTATGCCTATTCAGGCATAAGTCAGGTATTGGTTGAAGATGCAGTCACATTTCCCTTTATTGAAAACTCTCTCTCTCTTTCTCTCTCTCCCCATTACCATTACCACCACCATCTGTAAACATACATATCTCAATAATGTATCTTAATGCATATAACTAACTAAACTTCTTCCCCGGAGTTTCTGTGCTCTATCATCCAGCAGGTTCTCATGGATCGTGGCTGCTGCTGTGGTCCTGCATGACGTCCACTACACATTTATTACTGTCATTATTGCTACCATATCTCCATTACAGCTTATAGTTAGTTGATGATTTGCTGCCGCTGTGCATTTGTGTCTCTCTATCTCTATCACAGGTTCCACTGCTACTGTAATCATTTTATCATTCATTGTGATTTCCCTGTAAAAGGTTTTTTTGTGGGCAAGTTTTTCCTCACTCGAACTGAGAGTCTAAGGACAGAGGGTGTCACTCCCTGTACAGATTGTAAAGCCCTCTGAGGCAAATGTACTTTATGACTTTGGGCTATACAAATTGATTTGATTTGATATCTCATTCACACACTGACAGAATTGGCTGCCATGCAAGGTACACATTGACACACCAATGGTGTGTTCTTCAGCAGCAGTATCTTTGGTATCTTGCCTATGGACACTTCAACATGGAGAATGGAGGAGACAGGGATTGAACTGCAGATGAGCCGCCACCACAGATGCCCCATCAAAAATGCAACCATGAGACATTGAAAATCGCTGTGTCACCAAAGCAATGGTATTGACATTGGTGGAATTGCTGACATATTTAAATGGATGGCGTTTGAATTGTAGCTCCTATTAGGAAGTTTAAGTATTAAGAATATTGTGTGTCTTTAACTGCAGACTGAAAGACCAACATGAAATTTGTTTTTTGTCATTTCCATTCAGCTTTCCTACACTGCCTCATTAAATTCCTTGTATAGTTATTAAGTCAGGGGAGGGTACTCTCATCAATTTGAGCTTCAGCGTGAATCATTCAAGGTCGTTTGTTGATCCTGTTACTAGAGTTCACAATCAGCAGAGAAGGCAAAATTAACATACAAATCAAGCTTAGTGGAAACTGAACTGAGAAACCTTTGAAATAATATCTTGCAGTTGTAGAATTGACAGACTAACTTGGAAAAAGGCAAAACAATGGCCCTCAAGTTAGTGAGGGAGATTCAGGTCACATTTCCCTAGTAGAACACCAAGAGCTTGCTGGCTTCAGAGATGAAGAACATCGATATCTCAAGATAGCCCCTGTGCATGCCACTCACCTGATATCATTACATATGAGTCACAGACTGAGTGGGATTTTTTGTTTGTTTTGAAAGATAAATCTCTGGTGATCTATAAAACAACCCAGATGCTCATTTAACAACACTTCACACTTCCAGGATCTCTTATGTCCATCTGGATCAATGTTCCATCTGCTCCATGATTTTTCTTTCTCTCAATGTGTAATTCTATATCTCTGTTCCTGTTTTGAATGATACAATAAAAACACAAAGGCATTATGATGTGATATGGTGTGGTGTAATATTTCAGTAGAGACTTATCTGCACAACAAAGATGAGAACTGTGAAAAAAAGTTAATGTATGTGAGTGTCTACCTGATTAAACTTAAGCTGCATACTGTCAGGCCGGGACTCAAATGAGGACTCAGATGCAGAGTTAGGCAGTAAGCTGTTTTATTCAGGACGGCGAAAACCCTCGACTGAGTGAGGCTATGAAAAGGCCCTAAACTAAAGAAAACAAAAATCACTCCAAGGAGGAAAAAACACTGAACTACTTTAAATAACAAAATCAAAATCTCTCTCAACGAGGAACAAATAAAGCTAAGACTACTCGTATTAAAGATTAACGAAATCAAAATCACCCATAAAGAGGAAAAACAAAAAGGCTATGAAACATCAACTAAAGGCGCTCAAAAACGAGGCTGAAAACACACTAGACTTGATACAAAGTAACAAAAAGGCTAGACTAGGAATTACAACAGAAATTCACTCATTCTAGGAAGAAAACAAAAAAACACTTGAGCTAAGAAGCTGTGACTATGAACTATGGAGAGAAGGCTTTGGTGAACGACGAAGGACAAAACACTTTGGCACGGGACAAAGGGAGACGCAGACAATAGTCCCCCCCCCCCAAGGGCCGACTCCTGACGGCCAAGGCTGGTCAGGGTGATCTGACCGGATCCCCCCGGTTGCGCATAGCCAGTAAACTTTTGACCTTATAGACTGGGCCCCCATCCACTACTTCAGGAGGAGGGGGGGGTGGGAGGGCCGGGACCATGGGGCTCTCCTTGACCGGTTTGACCTGACTTACGTGAAACGTGGGGTGGACACGGAGAGACCGGGGGAGACGAAGACGAAGCGCTGCAGGTCCGACAACCTTGGTGATGGGGAAAGGACCCACGAAGCGCGGAGCCAGTTTCCTTGCCTTGAGACGGAGGTTCTTGGTTGAGAGCCATACCCTCTGGCCCCGCTGGTACGCCGGAGCGGGTCGTCTTCTCCGGTCCGCAGCCCTTTTGACCCGGTCCCCTTGGTGGATGTGTACCTGACGGGTGGCTGCTCAGATGCGGCGGCAGCTGCGGATCTGAGCTTGGACGGAGGGCACTGACGTCTCTGGCTCATTGTCTGGAAAAACAGGGGGTTGATAACCATAGACACACATGAATGGGGAAAGACCAGTGGCTGAGGTGGGCAGGGAGTTGTGGCCATACTCTACCCAGACCAGGTGCTTGCTCCATGTGGCTGGGTTCTGTGACACTAGACACCGGAGGCAGGTTTCCAGCTGCTGGTTGAGGCACTCGGCCTGGCCGTTTGCCTCCGGGTGATATCCTGAGGCTTTGGCTTTGGCACAGATGAGCCGGCAGAATTCCCTCCAGAACCGGGACACAAACTGGGGCCCCCGGTCCGACACAATGTCTTTGGGAAAGCCGTGATTTCTGAAGATGTGGTTGACCATGATCTCTGTAGTTTCCTTGGCCGAGGGTAGTTTAGGCAGAGCAATAAACCTCGCCATCTTCGAAAATCTGTCCACCACAGTGAGGACAGTAGTGTTGCCTTGCGATGTCGGGAGCCCCGTGACGAAGTCCAAAGAGATTTCTGCCCACGGTCTGGAAGGGATGGGAAGCGGATGCAAAAGTCCCATGCGTGAACTGGTGGACGTCTTATTGCGGGCGCAGACCGAGCAAGCCTCCACGGAAGCCACCAGAACCTCCGGGGGATGGCGAATATGGTCCGCCGAACTCCCGGATGGCAGGAAAGCAGCGAGGTGTGGGCCCAGTGGATCACCTGTGGGCGCAACTCAACTGGGACAAACAACCGATTCTCTGGGCACCCACTAGGTGGCGGAGCCTCACCATTAGCCTGCTTAACCTCCTTTTCTATTTGCCAGGAAACCGCTCCAACCACACAGGACAGTGGAAGGATGGGCTCTGGCTCCTTGGCAACAGGCTCGGGGTCGAAGAGACGTGACAGGGCGTCAGGCTTGACATTCCGGGACCCCGGCCTGTAGGAGAGGGAAAAAGAAAATCTGTTAAAAAAAAAAGCGCCCATCTGGCCTGCCGAGAATTGAGTCTTTTGGCTTTTCTCATATACACCAAGTTCTTGTGGTCGGTCCAGACAATAAACGGCAGAGTGGCCCCCTCCAACCAGTGCCGCCACTCCTCCAGAGCCGCCTTCACCGCCAGGAGCTCACGGTTGCCGACATCATAGTTCCTCTCTGCCTTGGACAGCCGTCGAGACAGGAAGGCACAGGGATGCATCTTACCATCCCCCTCGGCTCTCTGGGACAGCACAGCTCCTATGCCCTCATTGGAGGCGTCCACCTCCACCACAAACTGTCGCTGAGGATCGGGCATGGTGAGGATGGGGGCCGTGGTGAAGCGGCGCTTGAGATTCTGGAAGGCGGACTCTGCCTCTGTAGTCCAGTGGAAGTGCACCTTGGTGGAGGTGAGTGCATAAAGCGGAGCTGCTGTTGCGCTGAAGTTTCTGATAAACCGCCTGTAAAAGTTAGCAAAACCAAGGAACTGCTGGACCTTTTTGCGGCTATCAGGAGTGGGCCAGTCGGCCACAGCGCTCACTTTAGCCGGATCCATCTGCACCCTTCCAGGGGCTACAATGAAGCCCAGGAAGGAGATGGTGTCGGCATGAAACTCACTCTTCTCTTCCTTGACAAACAACTTGTGGTCTAAGAGTCTCCTGAGAACTTTTGCCACGTGGGCCTTGTGCGTGTCTAGGTCAGGAGAGTAGATGAGGATGTCGTCAAGGTAAACATACACAAAATGGTCTAAAAAGTCTCTAAGGACATCATTAATCATGGCCTGGAACACTGCTGGGGCATTAGTGAGCCCAAATGGCATCACCAGTTACTCGTAGTGACCAGTAGGTGTGTTAAAACCTGTTTTCCACTCATCTCCATCTCTGATCCTCACCAGGTGGTAGGCGTTGCGCAGGTCTAATTTCTAACCTTGGCTTGCTGGATTTGGTCAAAAACCGAAGACATGAGTGGTAGAGGATATCGGTTCTTAATAGTGATGTCATTAAGCGGACTATAGTCTAACACGGCCTTAACGACCCATCCTTCTTACCAACAAAAAAGAAGCCCGCGCCGGCTGGAGAAGAGGAGGGACGGATGAGCCCTGCCTTCAGGGAGGTCTGGATATACTCCTTCATGGCCTCTCTTTCCGGCCCCGAAATGGAGTAAAGGCGGCTCTTGGGCAGGGTTAAACCGGGGATTAAGTCAATAGCGCAGTCGTGAGGCCTATGTGGAGGGAGAGACATGGCTTTGGACTTGCTGAAGACCTCCTTGAGGTGATGGTAGCAGGGCGGCACGGCACTCAGGTCTGGGTATTCGGGGTCTGCTTTGGGATTCACAGTCACAAGATTAATCATCGCGCTGTCCTCACTCGGAGACGGTGTGGTTATGCCGTGAGTCATACAATCCCTTCCCCACCCCATAATGGATCCTGTTCCCCAATCAATGTGAGGGTTGTGACTGAGGAGCCATTGATGTCCCAGAATCAGAGTATGTGCAGAAGATCTGAATAAGAAAAAACGTATGTGTTCTGTGTGTCTATCGATGCAGAGCTTGAGAGGCTCTGTGATGTGTGTGATGGTGAAAAGAATCTGTCCATTTAGTGCTCTGGCATGGACGGGCTTAGCCAAAAGTTCAGCCCTGAGGCCTATCTTCTCCGCTAACCCCCAGTCCATCAAGCTTTTATCAGCCCCTGAGTCTATGAGAGCTCCTAGTGCGGTGGTAGTGGCATGGTGCATTACCTTAACTGGCGGCGTGGAACGAGGGCCGTGGCTGGAGGTTGACTCACCTCCCGGGGCTTTCTGGCCGGACATGCGGCGACAAGGTGATTACTCTTGCCGCAGTAAAAGCAGCTGCCCTCCTGCTGGCGTCGTCGCTCCTCCGGCGTCAGCCTCGCACTGCCAAGCTGCATGGGCTCCTCCTCCCTGGCGGTGGAAGAGGGATAGCCGTGCCCTGGCGGTGAATAATGGCGAGCCTGCCTGTCCGGGGCTGTGAAGCGTGGAGTCCTCTCCGGTGTCGAACCACTCCGTGGTTGCCGGAGCTCGCGAACCCGGTTGTCTGTCCGGATGGCGAGAGCGATGAGCGGGTCCAGGTCTGCAGGCAGGTCTAGCGGCAACAGTAGCTCCTGGATGTACGTCGCCAGCCCTTTCAGGAACACGTCGTACAGAGCGGCGTTATTCCAGCCGCTCTCCGCCGCCAGGGTGCGAAAGCGGATGGCGTAGTCACACACCGAGTCTCTGCCCTGTGTCAGACTGCTCAGCTCCCTGGCCTTCTCTCGGTCCGTAGACACTGGGTCAAACGTCATCATGAGGGCAGCTTTAAAGTCTGTGAGCGAGGAACAAAGTAGAGAGTCACGAGCCCACTCGGCAGTGGCCCAAGCTCTGGCTCTCCCGGTCAGGTGGGAAACCATGAACGCTACCTTGAATCTATCTGTGACGAAAGCATGAGGGAGCTGTTCAAAGTGGATGGAGCAATCAGTGAGGAAAGCCTTGCATTGGCCTGGTTCCCCAGAGAAACGCTCCGGGGGCGCCAGCTTGATTCCCACTCCTGCGCCCTGGAACAGAGCCGCTGCAGCTGCTGGAGGCTCCGGCGCCGCAGGTGGCTGGGTGGTCTGCCGGAGGTGGTGCACCAGCTCTCTCACCTGGCACGAGAGCTCCCCGAAATGCGATGCCATCGCCGTCTGAAGCTCCTCCTGACGGACGATGCGGGCTTCCTGAGCCCGTAGCGCAGCCGCCCACTGGCCACCCTCTGCTGAGTCCATTCTGGCCAAAGTGTACTGTCAGGCCCGGGACTCAAATGAGGACTCAGATGCAGAGTTAGGCAGTAAGCTGTTTTATTCAGGACGGCGAAAACCCTCAACTGAGTGAGGCTATAAAAAGGCCCTAAACTAAAGAAAACAAAAATCACTCCAAGGAGGAAAAAACACTGGACTACTTTAAATAACAAAATCAAAATCACTCTCAACGAGGAACAAATAAAGCTAAGACTACTCGTATTAAAGATTAACGAAATCAAAATCACTCATAAAGAGGAAAAACAAAAAGTATATGAAACATCGACTAAAGGCGCTCAAAAACGAGGCTGAAAACTCACTAGACTAGATACAAAGTAACAAAAAGGCTAGACTAGGAATTACAACAGAAATTCACTAATTCGAGGAAGAAAACAAAAAAGCACTTGAGCTAAGAAGCTGTGACTATGAACTATGGAGAGAAGGCTTTGGTGCACGACAAAGGACAAAACACTTTGGCACGGGACAAAGGGAGATGCAGACAATATATACACAAGGTAATGGGGAACAGGTGGAGACAATTAGGGCGGGGGAGACAATCAGACCGGTGACACACGAGGAAGGGCAAGTGACCTGAAACGAGAGGAGAGTTAACTTTCAAAATAAAACAGGAAATGACAAGACATAACAAAAACCCAGCTTGACCTCACTGCGGTGTGACACATACAATGATGAAAAGTCATTAACTGACAAATATAACTGAAAAAATAAAACGTTTTGAATTTTAATTCATGCTATGAAGGAGTGTTACACAGACTCCCCGCCATTCAGTCAGAACTGAAGAAGCTTCTTGGATGAGATGCGAAACGTATTCACAGATCTACAAACAATCCAGTTGCCCCAGACTTAACCTTTTTTGAAGAGATGGAGTGTTGTTTTTCTATCTGAATTCTTATAAGTGTCTAGAGACTCACTGAGAGTTCTTCTGCCATTTTTACAGATCTGGGATTATTTTTCAGAAGAATGTATACTTATTGTGACTGCAATGCAATGGTAACCAAAGGCTCACTAAAATAAATTGATATTTAGTGAAAAGTATCATTAACCATGATACCCAGCAGGGCAATTGGTATTTACTGACACTCCCCCACAGACACAAACACACTGTAGAGCCTCTCACAGAGCCAGTGGCTCAACTACACGACCAATCATTGGCAATAAAACTGATACTTTGGAGTCTTCTTTCATGAAGCATGATGTTCATTTAGTGAATCATGGTCCCAGGGTAAAATAAATTTTAGCGCTTGGTTAACTTGTGATTGACAAATCATTTTCATGAGGCAGCTGAACAGGCATGAAGCAGGGAATGAGTGCTGTTTTCAATTAGCATGCCAGTCTGAAAGTCATATTGAGGTGGGAGGACTTTACAAGCAGCTACAATACACACAAAATAAATGAGAAGAGAGGGCGAGGGACACACACTGCCTGTATGGCAGAGAGAGTAGGAGAGAGCAGAGAGACTGTGTTCCCCACAACAGGCAAGTACAACTGCTGATTCTGCACCAATCCTCTGGTCAATTTTCCACTCATGAACAAGACCCTGAAATACTTAAACTCCTTAGTTTTGGCAGCACCTTACTCTTAACCCATGGACGAAGCTACAATTTTTTGTGGCCTAGAACAGGCCATAGCATGTGTTAAAGGTTATGATTTGATAAAGCCAACAGAACCAAGTCTTATGCAAATGTAAATGTAGCAGTACAAGCGTTTTTTTTTTTTTTTCCCCTCGCTCTTTCTGTTGACTGTTGCTATAGTTTCCCTCCCCCATCTCCGCCAGTCATTGAGGTAAGCCGGTATAAAACGGTGGTCCGCCCACCGGGTCTTCCTCTGTGTTTACCCGCGATACTTCCGGGTCAGAGGTTGTGTGCCCGGCAGGTTTGTGTGCTGCTCCGTGCGCCCTGTGTGTGCTATCGTGATCGTTGGCCGGGAGTGAATGCTGGTGGCTATCTGGAGTCCAATCCTTCCTTCTCGTGAGTGTGCGTTCTGAGAAGGTGTTGTAACCACCTCATTGGGCCGCTGCTGCTTTGTTTACTGCTTGGTTTACTGCTCTGTTTGGTGCTATTTTATGCTGCTTTCACTACATTGTCTGACACTGCCCACGGCGTTCTCCTGCGGCCGCCAGCGGCTTCCAAGATATACGCTGTGTAGGACGATTGTTCGGCCGTACACCGCAGTCCGGGCATAAGCATTTTTTTACTGGGGACTTATGCTGAGTGAATGAGAGTGTGAACGTATGATTGTGATAGTGTGTCTAGGTTGAGTCTGGATTTTTGTTTATGTAATTCTATTTTGTTAATTAAGAGTTGTTTTGTAAATTGTTTTTGAGTTTTGTTGTCTTTAGTTCTTTGACATGTCTCATTAATGCATGTTACTAACCAAACTTCCCCGGAGTTTCTGTGCTCTGTTGTCCAGCAGGTTCTTGTGGATCGTGGCTGCTGCTGTGATCCTGCACGACGCCCACTACATATATTATTACTGTCATTATTGCTACTATATCTGCTACTGTGGTCACTTTATCATTCATTGTGATTCATTGTCATTTTGTCAGTCATTGTAAATGTACAATATGTTTGTGTTGATTTGTCCTGTACACGTGACATCCATTGCACGTCTGTCCGTCCTGGGAGAGGGATCCCTCCTCTGTGGCTCTTCCTGAGGTTTCTTCCACCTTTTTTCCCTGTTAAAGGTTTTTTGTGGGCAAGTTTTTCCTCACTCGAACCGAGGGTCTAAGGACAGGGGGTGTCACTCCTTGTACAGATTGTAAAGCCCTCCGAGCCAAATGTACTTTGTGACTTTGGGCTATACAAATAAAATTGATTTGATTTTGATTTATTATTCTGTTTAAGCCTGTAATTTGCTCATTTACTTATAGTTTTGTTAAGTTTTGGGTATTCTTTTTTTGTGTGTGCCATCTCATTAATGTGTCCCTGGGAGTGGTTTTCTTCACTGAGAGTGTCTGCCATGTGTGCCTGGTGATTAAGGTTATTTTTTGCCTTTTTTTTGGTGGATCCTGCCCCTGCACTAGCCCTTGCCCATCCACTTCGGTCTCGGCTCTGATTAGGTTTCTTTCATTTGTTGTGTGAATGGGTTTTATTGGGGATACTTTTTAAACAAATGTTGAATAAAATTTGTATATTTAAACCTTGAAACACGTCTCTTGCCCTCCAGTAACCTCGAACCTTTGTGCCTTGCGGTTGAGTAATTCCCTGGGTGAAATTCCCAGGGTGGCGTTGTCGAGCCTTTTTCCCTCCTTAATAGTCACGTAACTTTTCACCTCACCCCTCGCCACATAAAGATGCAATTCTGAGGCTCCCAAATCCAACCAGACACTTTTCTTACCCTGGCTATGCCTTGAGATACATCTATGAATATAACAAACAGAATCAAGAAAGACAACCTAGACAGAATCCAACACCCACTGAAAATGTATGTGACTTTGTGCTGAGAACATAGACACAGCTCTCACTTTGGTTGTACAAGGACCGAATGGCTTGTACCATCCACCTACTCAAGTACCACATATTCCGTCCATGTTGTATTTTTAGACCTTTTCCAGAAAACACATGAAGACTGGATGGTCAAACAGACTTGCAAATCTGCATTGCTCCTCTCGAATCTAGTCCACATGTCACGGGTGCTGATACTGGCAAGGAGAACCCAAAAGCACGACACTGAAGCAGACAAGTTCGAGGGAAGATCAGTTTACTAAGTCCAGAAACAGGCAGGGTCAAAACCAGGAGATCAGAAGACAGTAGGGTTGCCACATGTGTCTGACAAAAATCCTGGACTTTTTGACCATCCAATCGGCGGCGGATTATCGGCGACTATCGGCGGCGACTATCGGCGGCGACTATCGGCGGCGATTATCAGCCTTTTGGTCAGAAGCAACGCAGCTCTTTAAACATCTAACCCATAAATATATCACACTTTCACACTGAAATGTTACTGCTCTCATTATTTTATTACTCTTCAACATATCAGATTAATAATTACTTAACCAATTATTTCCAACTTTTTCTGGAGCAGTCCAGTTTTCATTTTTCTTATCTCAGTTATCTTTAGATAAACATTTACAGTTTTTTGTGTTTTTAAGATTACAGCTGACACTGAGGGTAAAAGAAAAAAATAAATAAGAAACAAAAAAATTAAAAAGATTAATTCCTTTTTAACACTTTCTGGAGCTGTCCAGTTCTCATATTTCTTATCTCAGTTTTTTTCTCAGCTTTAGAAAAACATTTTTTAATAGGCTAATTAAGATTACAGCTGACACTGAAGGTAAAAATAATAAAACAAATAAATAATAAATAATTCAAGATTAACCAAATTAGAATATATAACACTATATAAATCTCTGTACAATACAACAGACCACATTATTTTGGCTTATTTCGATTTACATGCTTTTTTGATTTGGCGTGGTCATCTAAGGCCGTTTTGCCCTCATATTTTACCAAAATTTTCGCTGGGCAAAGTGAGCAGCTAGCATGAAATGGCTCGCCTGGGCATGGTCTTAGCCACTTAACATACTCGTCCTGTTTTGTCCACTCATCTTTGAAGCATGTCGATCTTTTACTCTTTTTTTTAACTGGTCTGTCATCACCTGCTCTTTCTGAGTGACCCTCGTCATCCGTCGTCTCTCCACCCATGATTCTCCTATTTTTCTCTTCGATTCTCGCTTCCTCTTCTCCACACCTTCTACTTTCTCTCCTCTTCTTCCTCTCACCATTCCGATAGCCCGCCGCGGCGCTAATGTCAGAGCCAACCACTTGTGCAGCCAGCAACCCAAAACAACGGCTACGTCATGAATGTATGTAGGCACGCTGCCATCCAATAAGCCTATCATATTGATCTGAGACTTTGACGCATGTCAGGTTAGTTCAAAGTTGTTCTCAGTCTCTGGTTAGTTGCGGTCTGTACTTTTGGCCTTTTTTTTTTTTTTTTAAGTTTTGATTATGTATAAAAATCCGGTTCAGTGTCCCGGATTTATTTTATTTTTTTCCTGGACAGACCATGAAAATCCGGGACAATCAGGAAAATCCGGGACGTGTGGCAACACTAGAAGACAGGCAAACAAATCCGACAGGGGGCAGGCAGAAATCCAAAACAGGCAAGAACAGGATCAGAACAGGTAGTCAAAAAACAGGAATTGCTGGAGAACTTGGCGAAACAAAACAATTCACTCTGGCAGGGATGAAATGAAAATGGACTAGTATATATACACACTGAGGGGCTAATGAGAAAATGGGCTGCAGGTGTGGAGATGGGCGGGGAAAACCAGGTGAGGGGAATGAGCTGATCAGGGAAGATGGGACCTGAAATGACAGGAGAGTAGTTAAAGAGACAAGGGACCAAATAAAGAAAAACAGGGTGTGACTATGTTACACCACAGGTACTCTTTACTTCTACCATGCAACATTGGAAACATCCCTCAGCCCCTGCCTTTGCCTGCTGCCAGGCTTGCGAAATATCTGACCCCTACGCCTATTCCTGCAAGTGGTAGGCCCGCAGGGTGGTGACTCTATGCAGTTCTTTTGGGCTGTGCCTGGCAAAGCCCCGGCCAAGCCTTTGTAAACCATACCGGGGAATATTGTCCTGGATCAATAGAAGAGGACACACAAACACCACCACTACATTAAGGTAACAATTCTTTGGGGTTATAAGAGCTATTAAAGATTATTATTATTAATACATTAATATCATTAATAATATATTAAACTGTGTAATGACAGACCCATCCACCACCACAATCTGTCACATTATTTTCTGTCGCCCAACAAAAGCACAAGTACTTCCTGAATTGCTATAGTCACCCAATCAATAGATTTTTGGCTTTTTGATATAATATGTAAAATATTTTTTGTCTGACACTTTTGTGTTCTGTGTGTTGATTCATGTTTTGATTGTGTTACTGCTGGCTGTTGGTGATAAACATTACCTTAAACCCTTTATAGTGAGTTATATTATTAGTGTTGCTTTCTGTCACAGCAGGCAGCAGTTTTCAGTGAAAACGATCTAAAACCCAGCTGTATACTACCTGCTTAGCCCCAAAACACAGACTGACACAATGGGAGACTGGCTGGTAAACAGCATTAAGTATTTAGCAGCTAAAGATCCAGACATTTTCCTCAGAAGTTGTTAGAGACCATAAACAGAGGTTAAAACAGAGAAAATATTGGACTTGCTTTTTCCAATGACCAGAAACACAATTAAAATGGATGATAATGTTGCTGTATAACTGCGTAAAAGATTAATTGTATGCCTACATATTTGCATTATTTTCTGATAATTGCTTACAAACAAGGATTTGAAATGTCTCAGGAATCCTCTACATGATGATGCATTTAGCTGAGTAGTTAGATAAGATCTCTCTCATCTGTATGTTAATTGTACTGGATGTCAGTGTGAATGGTTGTTTGTGTCAGCCCTGTGATCAGCTGGCAACCTTTCCAGCTTGGCTTGTCGTTTTAAAGGAAGAAAAATGCTGTTACTGATGTCTGGGCCAAACTAATAGAAATCTACAGGGTTCTTTTCATTTTCAATTCAATTCAATTCAATTTTATTTGTATAGCCCAAAGTCACAAAGTACATTTGCCTCGGAGGGCTTTACAATCTGTACAGAGAATGACACCCTCTGTCCTTAGACCCTCGGTTCGAGTGAGGAAAAACTTTTGAACTTTGGCAGTTACTGGTTTGCCATTCAGATCACAGGTTCTGCTTTTGATTTAGTATTGCAATGTAATTAATTTATCTATTTATTTATCACATTTGGACTTATTTTTGGTACCAAGCATCTTGTTGTGTTTTAGAACAACATCAAAGTAGAACAAGAAAGCTATTCTGTCACTTCACAAACAAACACAGTGTTTGTGCTGAAATGTCAGTGTGATGTAAGATAGGTAGAGGTGGAACCGAAATAACATTATTTTGTGTCCAGTGGTTGCTTATGGATGACAAGTTTTAATGAAACATCGAAAGGTTCATGATAGTTATTTCTAAGAGTGGTCATGGAGAAGCTGATCATGTTTCCAGATACCAGATCCACTGATGTGTAAATGTATGTTTTACAGTTTACTGTTGCAACAAACTACTGTTCCCAGCTGCCTAAATAAATAAAAGCATTACACTCTAAGCCAAACAGGTCCATACAATGTTCAAAGCATATTGTCTTTTCATAAAAAAGAGCTCTGGGATTGAGAGGAGACCTTTGCTGTTCAGAGCTCTTTATTCCAACTTTGGCACAGTCTCTCAATGCGGGGCTTAAAAGAGGCAGTATGGAGGTTGTGCTTCTCAGTGTGCTTTTCACGTTTTCTCGCACATCCAAAATAAAAGTCCCACGGTGCTTTTGTTGCTGATGGGTGCACAACTTTAGCAGGACTACTCAGTGTTTTTTTTTTTCATGGACCTACACAGCTGAACTGTTAACTCCTAGATGGCATAGATACATTAGAGAAGTGAATTAAAAGTCTTCATTCATGGCTCTGAATAAAAGACCCAATGACGTGAAGAAAAACAAATTCATTCAATTCATCGAGAGCTACTCTGTTTTTGCACCGCATCAAATGACTTGACATACAATAGTCTATGTGAGGATTTTCAGTCAGGATTTAGAGTGCATCATAGCACAGAGACCGCATTAGTCAAGGTTACAAATGACCTCCTAATGGCATCAGACAAAGGACTAATCTCTGTACTTGTCCTGTTAGATCTTAGTGCTGCATTTGACACCATTGACCACCAAATTCTTTTACAGAACAAACATCAAATTGGCATCAAAGGAACCGCCCTAAGCTGGTTTAAATCGTATTTTTTAGATCGATCTCAGTTTGTTCACGTCAATGATGAATCCTCCATGCATACCAAAGTTTGTCATGGAGTCCCACAAGGTTCTGTACTAGGACCACTTTTATTTAGTTTATATATGCTTCCTTTAGGGAACATTATTAGGAATCACTCTATCAATTTTCATTGTTATGCTGACGACACCCAATTATATTTATCGATCAAGCCTGATGCAACCAATCAGTTAACTAAACTCCAAGCATGCCTTAAGGATATAAAAAATTGGATGACCTATAATTTTCTGATGTTAAATTCAGACAAAACTGAAGTTCTTGTAATTGGACCTAAATTGCACCTCAGAAATTCTCTTTCTAGAGACTTAGTTACTTTAGACAGTATCAACCTGGCCTCCAGCTCCACTGTAAAGAATCTTGGAGTTGTTTTTGATCAGGATCTGTCCTTTAATGTCCACATAAAACAAATTTCGAGGACTGCATTCTTCCACTTACGTACATCGCTAAAATCAGACGCACTGTTTCTCAAGCAGATGCAGAAAAACTAGTCCACGCATTTGTTACTTCTAGGCTGGACTATTGTAACTCTTTGTTATCAGGCTGCTCTAATAAGTCTCTTAGGACTTTACAGTTAATTCAGAATGCTGCTGCACGTGTTCTGACAGGAACCAAGATCAGAGATCACATCTCTCCCATTTTGGCTTTCTTGCATTGGCTCCCTGTTAAATCTAGAATAGAATTTAAAAGTATCCTCCTTACTTACAAAGCTCTTCATGGTCAGGCACCATCATATCTAAAAGAGCTCATAGTACCTTACTATCCCTCTAGAACACTGCGCTCTCAGGACGCTGGGTTCCTTGTGGTTCCTATAGTCTCCAAAAGTAGATTGGGAGCCAGAGCTTTCAGCTATCAGGCTCCTCTACTGTGGAACAAACTACCAATCTGGGTTCGGGAGGCAGACACGGTCAACACATTTATGAGTAGACTTAAAACTTTCCTTTTTGATAAAGCATATAGTTAGGGCTGGCTCAGGCCATCCCTTAGTTATGCTGCTATAGGATTAGACTGCTGGGGGACTCCCCAGGGTTATGCCTAGCCAGGCACGGTATTGGTTAAAGATGTAGTCACATCTCCCTTACCGAAAACCCTCCCTCCTACTCTGCCTCTCTCTCTGTCTGTCTGTCTGTCTGTCTGTCTGTCTGTCTGTCTGTCTGTCTGTCTGTCTGTCTGTCTGTCTGTCTGTCTGTCTGTCTGTCTGTCTGTCTGTCTGTCTGTCTCTCTCTGGACATGTCTCATTAATGCATGTTACTAACCAAACTTCCCCGGAGTTTCTGTGCTCTGTCGTCCAGCAGGTTTTTCGTGGATCGTGGCTGCTGCTGTGATCCTGGACGACGCCCACTACACATATTACTACTGTCATTATTACTACCATATCTGCTACTGTGGTCACTTTATCATTCATTGTCATTCTGTCAGTCATTGTAAATGTACAAAATGTTTATGTTAATTGTCCTGTACACGTGACATCCATTGCATGTCTGTCCGTCCTGGGAGAGGGATCCCTCCTCTGTGGCTCTTCCTGAGGTTTCTTACACATTTTTTCCCTGTTAAAAGGTTTTTTGTGGGCAAGTTTTTCCTCACTCGAACCGAGGGTCTAAGGACAGAGGGTGTCATTCTCTGTACAGATTGTAAAGCCCTCCGAGGCAAATGTACTTTGTGACTTTGGGCTATACAAATAAAATTGAATTGAATTGAATATTTTCAACATTGCCTCATGATGAACCCTTAAGTTGTTTTTGTTTGCATGTTTTGTCCTATAATCAAAACTGTTTACGGTATGTACATGTTGTACATACGTTGTTTGCATGTTACATTCTAATTACATGAACATGCCCACTACATCCTCAACAAACTTTGATCTTGCTTTGCTGTTGGCTGTCACCCATCATTATCTTGCTATTGGGAGTCAGTCCTTACTGTATTTACTTGAATGCGTGTCTTTTATTATAACCGTACCTTTGAAGTGCAAGAGTGAGCTCTATATTTTAAGTTCTGTATGTGTAGCTGTCTGGTTTTGCCTTTAAACATTTAAATTAGTGACGAAGTAATGCAGCATTATGTTGTCCTATTCACTACATATTTCTATTCATTACAACATTCTCAATTTCACTGTTGTATGTCTTGAATAGTGTTTCTAGTACTTGACAAAGTGCTTTATTGGTGTCATACAAGTTTTTCTTGTTATTTTTTGTATTCTTATAGATGACTCCGCTTCATTTTATTACTCTCTTATTATATTCTATTTAGGATGACTTTGCAACTTTTGTCCAGTGAAAGAAAAGAGCATTATGCTAATTCTGGTGCATTTACAATGATCTTTAATAATTCATACTTTTATTTATGTGCAAAGTTATAAAAATAGCATTGCATACTATCATCTCATAGCATCGTTATGTGCATAAGGGGCAGGATTTGTGATCATTCTGTGGGTTTATGGGATGTGAGACATCCAGCTGACAATCAGTGCCTTGTCACAGGTTGCATTTGTCTGTGGGCAGTTCAGTGGAATTGACCTGAAGAGGTAAAACTACCCAGCATCACTCCTCAGGAATCCAGACCACCTGAATGGGAACCTACACAATGTAGACATGTTTCACTAGCAAACCCCCCAAAAGGTAATCACTTTTTAGTGGGAATATAATTTTTTTATAATATTAACAAAATCCAACTTTTTGTGGGTTCATTTTAAATGTTTATATTGCTACAAACACAATAGAGCAACTGCTCATCTTGGTAGCATTTCTAGGCTGTGATCAATTACTATACCACACTACTATACTATATTAATATACTTATCAGGGAGAACAAATAGTTCTCTTGAAAAAACACTAATGTCATCATGGAAAGCAGAAGGTGACAGGCCACAATAAAAGGGCACATGACATTCAAAGTTTCATTGTGGAAGGGAGAAATTTTGTAAACAATCTTCAAATGTAAAAGGTATACATAGGGATACAGTTTTTAAACATACATAAAGCAATTTTTAGATTTAGCAGTCGGAGCAAGACAGTTTATTGGCATGGTGATATAAAAGTTTGATTTATTTTTCCCATATGCTATATATATACAGTATATATATATATATATATATATATATATATATATATATATATATATATATATATATATATATATATATATATATATATATATATGGACGACCGTTTTGTTTAAAGTTTCGCTATAATCTCATTATGCATCTGTCTGTCTGTCCGCAGTCTGCTGCTGTGTGAGTAATGTGCCCAAAGCTGACAATGTGTCGCAAATCATAAAATACGTTTAATACTAAACTAAAAAATAAACCTGCATTGGTCTATGTATGCAAGTGATGCTTATTGTATCTAAACATTATATGAAGAGCTTCTCTTTCAGTTCATGAAATCCCTGTAGCCGCAGCAGCTTCTCCAGTCCCGGAGAAGTGACGCGTCAGAGAGCAGTGCCATTACGCACGACCATTCACTGTGTTTTACCTTCATTAAATCAACTGAAAACTATATCAAGCTAACCATACAGTGTCTTGGACCCTTTCTTGTGTATGGGTGGAGATTGTACACTGGGTCAGGGACGGCCCTGGAATTTTTCCTCTGGACCGGCCTACCACTGGAGCCTGCACTGGGTATTGTGGGGCACTCCTGTGATGTTGAAGGCATGCTGAGGTTGGCCTGGCCTGTTTTATGTCTGCCACGATTACAAGGGAGCGAACTTCCTTGTCAGGAAAACGGTATTGATCAGGGGTATCGGGGGGAGATTTTGGCCCGTACACGCAGTGTTAATGATGTCCTCAGAGTTTAATATTGCTGCAACGAGATTCTAAGCGGACTGACTTGTTGTCACTCACTTTTAGCTATAGCATCCACATGTTACACAAAATGCTGTGAAGTCGGACGTCAGTCAAGTTTCATTCAATATATTCAGACTTCATTCAATATATTCAAAGTTTCTTCCATATATTCAAGGTTTCGTTCAATATATTCAGACTTCATTCAATATATTCAAAGGTTTAATTTCCTGAACGGCATGCCATAATATATATATATATATATAGAAGAAGCTGGGGTGCTTAAACATCTGTCTACAAATAATAGTATATATAGTATAGTATTGTCTTTTAGGTCTTGTGAGAACAATCACTCCATTTTCTCAAGGAGCTAAATGGTGAGGGCATGGCTGTTTTTATCCAATTAACTTTTTTGGTTTTGGAAAGAGTTTGGGTTAAGGCTAAAACAAGCTTTTAACCAACTAATGTGATTTCTTTTTTAAAGGGTTGGGGATACTGCTAAGCTGTGTGAGACACTGCTATCATTCAAGACAGGCAGAATGCCCCTCCATTGCACAGAATGGTAAAAGTCATTATTGACCTCAATCAGGATCAGGCTATGAACAAAATGTAGACTGGACCTGTGAGCCATAGTGACATATTTGTACCGCTATGCTTAATGTTCTTTAAAAATGTAACATGGGCATGTATTGTGCTTAAAAGTCCTCGTCTGGATGTTACCGTTGTTTGCAGTGCACTATAATCAATGGTCTACTGTATCAGGACAGTAAAGTAATGATGCATGTCTATGTCCCTAGGCAGAACTGAGTTGCAATGATTTGTCCAATTTTAGAGATTACCGTATTTCCTTATTTCCTCATGGTCATGGTCTTTATTTTTTACTCAACAGCAGAGGTTACCAGGCTTTATTTAAAACAGGCTTATATTAGAGACAGACCTTTATCTCTCTTTCACTCTCTCTATATGTTTTATTTTTAATTCTTTGACTGGCATTTTATAGTACATTCATATATGTAGCTACTGCTACATACATTGATACTGCCAGACATTAGCATGCATGCGCTTTAGATGACTACTTCAGAACAACAAAACGTTAAAAAAAGCAGCATGATTATGTTGAATTTATTAAATTAAAGTGATTGAAATGCACATTATACATGATATTCATTATACATTATACATCCTTGTTCTTGTCTCTTATCGTGTGTCTGGGGTCAGCTTTCATTTGTTTATGGCATCCACACCTGGCCATTATTTGAAACCCAAATAGTTATTTGACAACCAGCTTTTATTTTAGAAAATATCGTTATTGCATTCCTGGTCAGCAAAGTTGCATTCCTAGTTTTTGTAATTTCAATGTGGCCACTCATAAATGCCTATATGAAATGGAAAAATTGGTAGTGGTAATTTAATCACTAATGTCATACAAATGACGAATGTAATTGGTGCAGAAACAGCACAGAAATATCTCTTCTTAAACTCTAGTCAAACCGCCATCCCAGCTTCCATCTTTCTTTTATTGACAAATGTTGGTGCTTTTATGACCATCAGAAAGCCATCTGGCTATATTGATTCAAACATAGATTTAAAAAAAAAAAAAGCCTGTTGACATTCGCAGTGTTGAGCCCCAGGCAATATACAATATTTGAACAGTAGTTCATAAAAACAGCAAAGGTATCCAAATCATAACTAATTAAAGTTAGCTTTTCATGTTTTATGCAAGTCTGGTGAAGTTAAGGTTTTAATATTACAGAACTAGAAACAACATGTAAAACTGCACAAAACCAGTGATGCAGGTTTCTGCAGCTTGTGACTAACAAAACAAGCGAGTGACCTTTTGTAAATTTCTTTCTTTGAGTGTAGTGGAATTGAAGTGGAATGAAATTTTATACTTTTCTTAGCAAAACATCACAGCAGGTTAGCTAACGTAGCAAGCAAAGAATTCATCATCATCATCATCATCATCAATACCTTCCATAAACTAGAACAACTTACTTCTTCAGGACAATAAACCCACCCACAAATGGTCTTGTGGGTGGGTTTGACCTTCATGGTGGTCCTCAACCATTCAACTACACCCTCCTGCAGGAAGCCAGTGCTACTTGGGGGGGGTACAGCAAGGAGATACAAACTGCCTACGACTCTGGCAGGAGATCAGTACGAGTATCACTGGAAAGGTGTAGAGAGTAGCTTTTTGATTGTTCTCATCTTTGTGCGCAAGCTGCTCCCAGATTGAGTCTTTCTGAGTTCAGTCTTTCTGAGTTTTAGACATGAACACACACTTGAATAGAACAGCTTCCAGGTAATTTGGCATTGATTCTACAGGTCTCTGAGGGATGAAAAACAATTCTTACATAAACATATTCTGTCATTTGGTGTTATTTAATAATGGTGGTGAAGAGCACTGTTTAACATGTCAGTCAAAATTTGTTATAGTTCAAGATGTGCTTCGAGATGTGGTGACTAAAACGTGATTCGGTCATTTTCATACTCATCAAACCATTTAAGGAGCCCCCTACCCCATGGATGGAGGTATTCTGGAAAAGACTCCAATCAGAACAGAAAGGTTCCATCACAGGATGAAGTTGATCACTCAGAACAACCTTGTTTTGATTTTGATTTTTCATGCCACAGTATAACAAAGTAAGCAGATCCCTTCACTGTAGCATTCAGCATTCATGTCTGTACCATTCTCTTGATGTACAACAGACATGTGTCTAGAATCTGGTGAAGGATGACTCATCTGACCATATCACATTTTTCCACATCTCTCTAGACCAGTTTTGATGGGTTGTTCACCACTGAACTCTCAAATACACATTCATCTTTGCAATGCAGGCTTTGTGCACTGCAGTCATAGTGGATTAGGTGGTCTGTTTTCTTCTTCTTCTCTCAACTTACATTAAAGAACAACACAATCTAATCCCACCACCTCTTCTTCAAGTAGGCCTGCTTACCACTATTGGCTAACAACAGTTAATTTAATGCTGGAAATATAAAATGATCTTCTCACATCTCAACAGTTTTCTGACACAGCTCTCAGTCTCGTGTTTTCTTTCAGAACTGTATATTTTTTAAATCATGTCAAAGAAATCATCGAGTCCAGTTCAGATGTTTGCTGTGGTGGTGTGAGTTTATTAAAGCATGCCAGCACACTGGTAAACTGACGGTCACAGAGGGTATCTGAGCCAGTGAGTTGACCCAGAGCAAAAGAAGTGGAGCACTTTTATACAGAACAACAACTGTGATCAAAGAATATATAAAAGAGAAGGGGGCTGGGGGGAATTTGCATTAAGACCTGAAGTCATTGCAAAAACAATAGGACAGGTATGCAGGAAAGGCAGATATTTAGCATGTCACAGGACTCAAACACTAGGGGCTGGTAGATGTTTCTAGACGTCACCTGATTAGTGAGTCTGCGTTGTCCCCAATGTGTATTGTGTTGATCAGGAACCAACCCAGTAGGAACTAAAGGCTTCCCCCAGATATTACTTGATTCAGTAAGTTTATACTATGTTAAATGTGTATTTTCTTCATCAATCACTTTAACAGAAACGCCTGTTGACCAGGACTGACCTGTGTGGAATTGTTGGTCTCTGTAAACAGTATTATAAAGAGTATGTTCTATACCTGCTCTGTATGAAAAGTGTCATGAGATAACTTTTGTTATGATATGGCGCCATATAAATAAAATGTATTTGAATTGTGGGTGCCCAACCCACATTCCCTCAGTGATCCATTCAGATCGACTGCTAGCACAAGTTTAATCCACGTCACAACATTTTTTAAAGTCAGTCCAGTTCCATCTATTCTCCCTCCCATCCATTTATCTTCAGTCTTTTGGTTTTCATTCTGCCTGAGCAGAGATGCTCCGATCATTATTCACTTACTGGCATCCCTGGATGATGTCCAAAAAGGGGCCGCAAGAACACAACTATGACACCTCCAACACCCCTCCACCCCTCCCTACCTGGGCCGGCATCAGCCTTCCATACCATGAAAGACTTACAAAAACTAATTCCTGCTGTTGGCAGCCTCTTTGTTTTCAGCATCATCTAACTTCTTCACAGGTGACTTAGTGACCTGATTAACTAATTTCTTTAACAACTCTTAGCTACATGTCACATTTACTACTGCTATGCCCTTGGACATGACTGGAAATCTGGAACTGAGTTCATATATACTTTGTGTGTGTGTGTCTAATGGAAACCTGTGTTGTCATGTGGCTTCTGTGGGCCACAATCAGCTGAACTCATTTGTTTTCAAAGGGTAGGTAGACACTCTGTAATAAGACTGAATGGGTCAAGATGGGCTTTTAATGATGAGTGGAGAGTTGGTCATGTCATCAGTTCATATACATCTAGTAGAGGACCCTAAAAATGGGTTGCAGTGATAGGAAATGACCTAGGGAGAGGAAAGAATTTATGAGAGCTTACAACCATGTTTTCAAAAATGTGGCACACTATAAAGATAGAGGCTAAACCAGATATTTTTTTGAAAATAGACAACTTTTTAAATGTTGAACCTGTAAAATTGGATTGTTTCTGAAAAATGACAAGCTCATTTCAAATTTGGTCCAAGCAGCACATCTAAAAAAAAAGCTGGGACAGGGTCATGTTTACTACTGTGTTCATCACCTCGGGTTTTTTTTAAAGATGATTTTTTTGGGCCTTTTCAAGCTTTATTTCTGATAGAGACAGCTGAAGAGTGACAGGAAATGTGTGGAGAGAGAGATAGGGAATGACACCACAGGTCGGATTCAAACCCTGGGCTTCCACAGCAAGGACTAAGCCTTCACACATGGGGTGGCTGCTCTACCAACTGAGCTAAACACCATCCCAAACTGCGGTCATCTTGAAAGTGAACTGTTTTCCCATTGCTGCTTGATATAGTATATAGACACGTGTGTGTGTGTGTGTGTGTGTGTTTAATACTGTATCAATTCAATGTAGTCTGTACAAGTTGGGTTGTTAAACACAATCAGAATGTTAGCATGCTATTCATGATTAACCAGTGCATTCTAGTGACACTATAGCTCTGTGTGGTTGTCCACAGTACAGTGCATTGTTAATCTGTTTGGAGTTGTTAGCTAGATCCAGAAGCTTATCTGGAATCCTCCTAAATGAGAACACTGCCTAGCACTATTTATTTATTTTTTCCTTATTGCCAAGGTTTTGGTAATTATATGATTATATTACTTGTTGAGTGTGCCCCACCACCCTTATTCTTATTCTTCAACATCTTATTATTCTTACGCTGTTTTTTGTCTCGCTACTCCTCACAGAGTTTTTGTCGCACATACACAAAACGGGTATCAAAACGTGCGGCTCGGCCAGGCCAAGAGTTTTGGCAAACGGTTTTGCCAAAAATCGCTAAAAACCACGCCAAAAAAAATGGGTGTTTTGCGAGAATGTTTGAGAGCTAGGGTGAGTAATGTCATCACTAGAGTGGAGAGGGAGAGAAAAAGTTGTAGAAAAATAAATTTGTAAATTGTGATTGTGGCCGCAAATGTCGCAAATTTGTCGTCTCACTCACATTCGCCTGCTAAAGCTGTCAGATATATAGTTTTGGCGGAAGACCCAAAGATGCGGCAGCTCATTGACAACCTCATAGACTGCCATGTTAAAAAGGCTGGAAATTTTCTGGAGGAAAGCTGAAGTAACGTTTCTCTGAATTGCTGTAGATGGCACATTTCTTCATTTATTGGCACAAAACAACTATGTAGACGTTTAGGAAGGGCTCAGAATGCTCAAAGTTTAGCCGGTTCAATGATTGGAAACACAGTTTGGCCAGAAATCCTTCCCTCTTCGAGGGATGGTCTCAGCATTTTCTCTCTCTCTCTGTCAGCATTACCAACTGACATTCTAACAGGTGCAGTAACCGCTCTGCTGATTAGTTGGTCCTGGTTGCTTGGCAACCTCAAGCCTGCCTGAAAGAGGAGAGGGGGGAGGCGCTGTTTTCAAAATAAGAGTCCCTTCAAAATAAAAGACCATATGTGTATTCAGTAACTGCTCTGCAGATTAGGCCAGGCAGGCAGAAGCCAGCGGCGGCCATTTTAGCAATTATTGGCTCTTAATTTCAACTAGTCTGTCTAAAATGAGAGACAGAGACAGCAGAGCAGCTAACGTTAACATGCTAATGGTAACATGCTAATGATAACATGCTAATGTTAACATGCTAATGGTAATTGCTAGCGCATCAGCGTAAACATGCTAATGCTAACATGTTATTGTTAACATGCTAATGGTAACATGCTAATGGTAATAAGCATTAGCCATTAAGAATTAAATACATGTTAATGCTAACTTGCTAATGTTAACATGTTAATGCTAACATGTTAATGCGAACATGCTAATGGTAATTGCTAGCGCTTAAGCGCTGACATGCTAACGTTAACATGCTAACGTTAACATGCTAATGTTAATTACTAGCGCATCAGCGTAAACATGGTAATGCTAACATGTTAATGTTAACATGCTAATGGTAACATGCTAATGTTAATTACCATTAGCCATTTAGAATTAAATACATGCTAATGCTAACATGCTAATAGTAATTGCTAGTGCCTCAGCGCTGACATGCTAATGTTAACATGTCAATGTTAACATGCTATTGCTAACATGCTAACATTAACATGCTAATGAAAATTGCTAGCGCGTCAGCGTTAACAAGCTAATGTTAACATGTTACTGTTAATTGCTAGCGCATCACTGCTAAAATGCTAATGTTAACATGCTGATGTTAACATGGTAATCCTAACCTGCCAATGTTAATTGCTAGCGCATCAGCGCAAACATGCTAATGCTAACATGTTAATGCTAACATGCTGATGGTAACATGCTAATGTTAATTACCATTAGCCACTAAGAATTAAATACATGCTTATGTTAACATGCTGATGCTAACATGCTAATGTTAATTGCTAGCGGGTAAGCGCTATCTGTTCCTGTGTCTAAATAAACATTTTTAAAATGATGACTATTTGAGTTGTGCTTTTTGAATACAGACCCCCAGCAACAGCCTACTCGTCAGTCTTAAAATTTCTGCAGGAATTTTCTAGTGAATTTACTGAGCAGCGTCAGTAATAATGTATGGGGGTGACGGGGCCAGAGTCACACACAGTCAAAATTTCTTTAGAAATTTTCTAGTGAACTATTATTGTTTTGTTTCATTCTATATCATAGAATGTACAGTAGAAGCTCACAGAAAAACATTTCACTGTCACTGTTATGATTATATGCGACAAACTATGGAGTTATTTTTGTCTCAAAAATAACCGTAAACGAGAGAGAGTGATCCTTGATTTGCAAACGTGTTTTGCTATCCACAAATACAAATTTCTAATTTGTAACTTGTATTTTGGTTTTTACAAATATACGTGTATTTGTAAAATAATTTCACATTTGCAGAAAAAGCCATTTGTAAAACTGAAAATTCTGTTTGTGAAGCGTGACTCTGCATTTGTGAATCACCATTCACAAACACGCATCTCTTTCCTCAGTTACGTATTTCTGAGACGTTCTTGCTGAGATCCACACAGATCCACAAACAAATATTCGGGATTCACAAATGACTGCCCTCCTCACCACTAGGTGGTCGTGTTGTTCTCTGTGTACATTGAACGTTATATTTATTCAGCTTTCTGGATGTAAAAACAACATTTCAAGATATATCCGGCATTGTTTGAGGAAATTTCCAGCGAGAAAATGCGTTTTACTTTCTAAATCTATGTTGAATGAAAGCAAATTGTGTTTTATTAGTCCTCTAGCGATAATTTATCGTCATGGTTACCATAGTGTAGCAGTTAAATGCTTTCTGGAGCATTGATCTATTACATCCATGTTCTGAGTCTAAATCCATGAGGCTGATCGGCCGTGATGAGTTCTGTATCTAACTGCTACACTATTCAGCCTAACCCTGTTACATCCAGAACATGGACAGAGGAGTCTGCTGCTAAATTGTGAATGTAGCAATAAGCACTTTGTTCCTCACAGCACTGAGATAGGGCATGATAGTTTTTGTTACTTCTGCTATTTTATAATTGTACCCCCATATTTTAAGATTTTTTTTTTGCCTTTTCAACCTTTTTTTGGATGGAGACAACTGAAGAGTGACAGGAATGTGGGGAGAGAGAGATGGGAAATGACATGCAGGTCATAATCAAACCCTGGGCCACTGCGGCAAGGACTGAGCCTTTGTACATGGGGTGGATGCTCTACTAACTGAGCTAACCAACACCCCTACCCTACCCCTTATTCACAAGGAGTTTCCAGCCAGATGTTTTACTCTTATCCCATCCATTTGTGACTCAAATGCCACCTCATCTACCTAACACATCTCACCCAGGCCAGTTTGTTGAGTGAGCTAAATATTTTGTACAAGGTCTGTGGTGAGGTCCTATAAACAGTCTACCTGTTTGTAGGACCTTACAGGTTGTTATGAACTGTGAAGGCCACCAGGACCACAGGAATAACCTAAAATGTTACATCATCTGTTATGACATCTGTTACCACCTTAGTCATTGGAATATTATAGTATTTAAGCATATTAATACTTTTTAGTGCTCTAAATTACTTTGCAAAAGAGTTAAATGAATAGATATATCTGGCTGGCAGCTGTTTGGACTGTTCAAATAATACTGTACATATTCATTTAATATTTTGATTTCTCCCATTAGGTCAGTTCACAAACAGTTAAATAAATGCGATTGCAATGCGATTGTGTTACATAAAACTTAATAAATATAAAAAAATAATGCACTGTCACTTCTATTCAATTCACTTCAAGTCAATACAAAATATGCGGAGTGGCAGAGGCTTAGAGTGGGCCGTCCACTATTCAAATGAATGTGGTGGGATTCCTGGCTCCTTCGGTCTGCAAGTTGAAGTGTCCTGAACCCCAAACCCAAATTGCTCTTTTTTTCCATCGGTGTGTGAATGTGCATGAATTGTTAGTTCAATGTAGTCTGTACAATTTGGGTTATTAATCACAATTAGAATGTTAGCATGTGTGTGGTGTCTCCGGTGGTGATGCAGATGAAGATGTTTGAAGAGAAAATCCGCCGACACCGTCTTA
Organism: Collichthys lucidus; assembly: GCA_004119915.2. Lineage (NCBI taxonomy): Eukaryota > Metazoa > Chordata > Actinopteri > Sciaenidae > Collichthys > Collichthys lucidus. Next base: position 13,558,440 of record CM014086.1, on the reverse strand, counting down.
GTCGTATAACAAGTTTATTACAACAAGCGCAGTGTCGAAACAAGTACAAAGTACCTGGAGAGCTTCTGGCCGAAAAATGAAAAAACCCTCCCGAACTAAACAGGGCAAGCCCTTATATACCATGATGAGCTTCCAGAACATGCATTTCAAATCAAAAACATTTATAACACTTGTGTCATAAAAACGGCAGGGAAAGAGGGGGAGTCTTCTTTCTCAGGGTACCCCACCAAATGGTCCTTTTGATCTGTTTACCTGATCTCTTCTTCTACCCCGGAAAAAGATAGCACTTAACCGTGAAAAGGACAGGGAAAGAGGGAGAGCTTCCTTTCTCAGGGGACCCCAGCAAATGGCTCTTTTGATCTATTGATCTGATCTCTTCTTCTAGAAGAAAAGAACAGGAGACACCACCACAAACTAGTTTTCTCTCAAAGTCTAGTTGGCCTTAAGATAAACTAAGTATCTTGATGTAAACTATATGTCTTGTATATAATAATATCAGCCTTAGTGTGTGACTATCTATGTGTAGACACCTCATATTCCCCCCTTCGGGACTTCGCAGAGTCCCGATAAACAGAATAGTGATATACATGGTTATAATGTTGACAAAAATGATAGTTCCTTTCAAATTAATCTTATCAATAAAGCAATTTAATGGAGTGTGAAAGCGAAAAACCTGTCTGTCAGCCATATTTCCTGAATATCCTTCCATCATCTTGGACAGGAAAACTCTTTCACGGCCCCTCCGCCCCAGGTGGCCACATATAGTACTCCAATCCACTTAAAAAGAATTTTACTCATTGTATGTCAATATCAATTAAAGCAAATACATATGGAGACCTCAGCAAATAAAATCAAAAATATCCACCTTCAGGCTAGTCAAACCATCATACCCTCCGATAAACCTGTCCATGCCTACCCCCAATGTCCCTGATGGACCGAAAAATAAAAATAACAACTGAGGTTCCAACATATGAGCCCCAAATTGAATACAATTCAACATAATAAATGGTATAACATAACATTCAAAAACAACATCTTATACATGTATTACATATATATGTTACTCCATTTCCATTCTTCTTTGTTATGTATCTCAGGCTCACAGTTCCTCCACATTGTTGATTCTCGGCATAGTAGAGGTGATGTTTCCTCTGAACCTTCTCTCAATGTCCTTGTTTGGAGTCCGGGTTAATTGTCCTTCTTGATTGGTTTATTGGAGTTTCTGAATCCCTTTAACAGCTGGGGCTCCTTAAATCATCATCCACCCTCATGGCGGTTCTCCCCCACTGTTGTTCTGAGGGAAACAGAAAACACCAACCAGTATCTTTGCCGACATAACATATACAGAAATAACATATACAATTCAGATTATTGAAACATTTCTATATCTAATATAAATTTCATGCAAACCTATAAGCTACTTCCCCCTTTTTAACACCCATTACTATCCTACCTCTACTAAATAACAAGACAACTAAAATATATGTTAAATTATAAATGTATTGTACCTAGTTAAAATGAAATGAAATCTTTCCTCCACTTCACCTTCTAACCCTACTTCCTCATCATCATCTGACTCAGTCCTCTGCATTAGTGGCATCTAAACCTGATCCTCTAGCATCACTACAACCCATCTCAATATCATAGCTTTTTGTGCACATACAAAAACCTTCTCTATTTCCCTCTCTTCCCCTACATACTCTTTTCCCATCATTTAAACTCACTTTTCCATCATCTGTCGTCCATCTTTGATATCACACAAACTTATATATAAAGTTTACGCCGTTCATCATCTTGCTTTGACAATCTATTTCATTTCCAAACCCTTTCCCATCTTTACTCTTTCCTCTTCTTCGTTCAATAACATTCTCATTTCCCTCATCTTTTTCATGCTTACCTACTGTACGCTATACCTGCATTATTGTTTTGCCCACTAAGCGGAACACTGAGCCAGTAGACGTGCTACTACCCAATTTAGAATTCTATTCTTCATGCCCCCATTAATTTTTCTTTCATTTCTTGACTCTGTGGATGATACACTGCACCAAAACACTGTTTTAATCACAATTGTTACAAAATCAATTTTACTGTTTTGTCAACAAACTCTTTAGTTTATCCAAACCTGCTTATGACTTCTCTTTAAAAAAAACTTTGGCAAAACTTTAGCAAAACCTTTGGCAAAAGACTGAGCATCCCTCTGCTTGGTTGGACAAGCTTCAGACCATCCTAAAAACGATCTACAACAACCAACATATACTCTTATCTTCAACTACTTTGATCATATCACCAAAGTCCACAACTAGCTCACACCTAGGACCCCTTGGAGTCGGAATGCGACCAGGTGGAACCATCACCCCCCTTAGAACATTATTTTCTAAACAGATTGTGCATCTGCCTATGACATAATAAATCTGTGCAAGTAGACATAGTGCCCAAATTTCATACTCCTTTATAATCTTTCTCCTAACTTCCCCCCTTGCTACATGGGCTAACCCATGTGCCTCTTGAATCATTAATCCTAACAGATCTGGAGGAGCTATTATCAGCCCTGCATGATTCTTCCAAAAACCCTAGAATCCTGGGTGGCACCCCTGTCTCTCCACAACTGTTTGTCAATCTCAGAAGCTACATTCTGCATAAAAACACATCCCTAAGAGTGACTCTATCCTCCAAATCAACTTCATGTGTGACCAACAAAACTTTACCCACTCTATCTGCTCCTGTGACTGCCTTTGCGGCTTCATCAGCTGCTTTGTTACCTTGCGTTACTCTGGCCATATCTGCTCTATGAGCTGCACATTTAGCTATTGCTATCTCTTTAGGTTTCATCATAGCATGCAACAGCTTCATTATTTGAGTGGGACATTTTATTAAGGAACTATCGGTTTTCTTAAACCCTCGGCTCTTCCACACTGACCCAAATAGATAACACACATTGTGAGCATAATCAGAATCTGTATAAGTTGTCACTCGCTTACCTTTGGCTAACAAACATGCTTCAGTTAGCCTTCTCCACAACAAAATGATTAGCTTAAGCTTTTACTATGGCATATCCTGCACTCAACTTATCTCCCACACGATAGCAAGATCCATCTATCCAATACTCCAAGTCTGCCTCACGCAATGGGAGGGCTTGTAAGTCTGTTTTGAGCCTTGAATACTTTCCTGCCTCATGAACACAATCATGTGGCTTACCGTCCTCTGGAGTTAGCAAAGTTTCAGCCGGGTTCACTGTGGCACATCACGCTAAAGTAACATCTTCCTGCTCTAGAAGCCTATGATAGTCTCTAAGCCTCGGCATGGTCAATGTATATTTACCCTAATTCAAAAGATTCCTGAGACTATGATGCGTAAGAATAGTCACCGGATACCCCATTGTAACAGATGATGCCTTATAAACAAGCACTTGTAGTGTTTTAATGACATCCGGATTAAAGGTTCCTTCCACTGGTCAGGGTTGATCAGTCCCTGGCCAACGGCGGGACCATTTTGCTGAGATGCGTGAGACCTCTTTTATTAATGGATTATTATTTTGAACTATGTCAAGAGGTGTGAGTGCTTTTGCGAATTTGCTATTCTTTTTTTTGGCATCTTTAGCTGATACCGGTTACTTTTTGAGAACTGATTAAACAATCAATCAATCAACCAAATTAATAAATTAATCAAATCAATTTAAGCTAATCCAGTCAATCAAATTTAGCAATTACTCAAATCAATCAGCTAAGTAAACAATCAAACCAACTAACCAATCAATTAATCAAATAATCTGTATGTGTGTGAGGCTAATCACTTAATTTGGAGTCGCTTTACTAATTTATTTTATTGATGTATCGCTATTTTATGCCACAGTCAATGAACCCAAGAAAGAAAGTCACCAACTTCAAGGAACTTTAGGGGATCCATTAATGCAATAAAATTACACCACTAAATCCACACAATGCCTCTCCAGCCCGAAAAGCTATCAGCAAAATCTCTAAATGCCAACAGATATCAAAAGTAACTATGTACCACAAAGCAAGTATCCACAATCACAGCTTTTACTTCTAGCCCTTAAAGAATCTTAGATGCAATCATACGACACAAGTCAGCTTAGAACAACTCAAACAGCAGGACAATGCACAAACAGCAAAGCGTCACAATTGCAATCCACAATACAACAGCTTAATCGGTCAGTCTGTTGCCAAGCTTTTTCAAAATAGCATGCGAAACAGAAAATGCTATTTCCCACTTCAAGCTATAAACATTTAATCATATATATATATATATATATATATATATATATATATATATATATATATATATATAAGCAAATAGATCTCAGCTTCTAGCGATCATAAATGCATATACACATACTTCAAAACCAGCAGGTATAGCAAGAGTTCGTGAACAAATCAGTACTGGCCTTGTGCAGTGGTCTAGGTTGGAGTCTGACGTCACTGAACTGGTCCGTTTAACCCCCGTTTAGTCTCCGCCTTTTTCTCCGTGTCTCCCCCACAGATGCAAAGAACAATGGAAAAACAGCAAGAATTAGATTTTCGTTTAATATTATCACAGTTTAATGTCACATTCTTTAGTAACCCCCCTTTTCTTTTCTGTCAACACTTTAGGCTTACTGACCACATCAAAACTCACTCACTCCTTTTGATCATAATCATCTTTACACAGAATTATGTACTAATATCTCCTTACTTATCCTAAATAGATCTTTATCTATTTATTTATTTATTTATCTATTTCTCATGAATCTTATAGAGACTCTTTATGGAGCTCATTTAATTTATTTATAGAGATGTCTCTAAAAAGGCTCATAGCTTCATTCATAGAACTATGTATATCATAACCTTAATATTACCTTTGCGCTCTTCAGCACCGAACCTTATTTCACATCATTCTTTTCAACACCAGACTTACAATGCACTCCACACCCGTAAAGCGTTCAACCTCAGCACTCACTCAACACTTTTCACTCTTCTCGATCATGGTTATTTCTAAAAAGTTATACGTTACTCTCACCACTCCTTATATATCTTAATAAATCTGTTTCGGAAGCTCAAAACAAATTATTAACTCTTATCATTAGCATATAGAAACGTTCTTTTTTAAGTCCTTGAAAGAGGCTCATAGATTTATATAAAAAATGTTTTTTTTTTCAATTATATATATACCATAAACTAAATACTAATGATATAGCAATAGGTAATAGTTACATTAGATAAATACTGGAATAATAATCACATTTCCAAAACAGAAATGGTCAAACTCCAAACACACACACAAATTTTGCAGCGCTAACGTCTCTTTCAACAGAGACAAAGACAGAGACACAGAGACAGAGACCGAGAGAGGGAGGAGGGAGTCCCTCTCCAGCTTATCAATACACTTAACTTTAACACATAATATAACAAACAGAAAGCCAAATCACAATCAACAATCTATCCTAAAGACAACTCATTCATACGTCCTAATTGAGCATGCTCAGCCGCGTCCCTTTCCTTTAATCTAAATTTTTGCTACCTCATGAAGTGCAGAATATCTGACAAAACGACTTCAGTCGTGTCTCGTCAGCCCACGACAGAGCGGTCATCTATCTACAAATATTTTCATCTACACTCCCAGTTATACTTTTATAACCGACCTGAACATCACCTAGTGAACTGTCCGGGTTTTAGGGCCCGTCTAAAACCGCCTCCCAGAGGGCTTTACCGAATTCGCGGCTACCTTAAATCCTCATTCCTATTTCTTTACTCACTAACGTTCACGCTGCCGCAGACCATCTGCTGAGTTCCAAACTTCTAGCTAACGTTACTTGTTATAAGGCCTCTTGCCTTTTACCTCTAACTAAACAATCCTTCACGCCCAGTCAAACTGTAGAGTTTCCAAACTCTCTGGCGTTACTAATTGTAAGATGTCTTCGCCTCTGACTACAATCCTGTACGCTCAGTCACACTGTGGAATTTCCAAATTCCCTAGCAATACTAATTGTAAGACATCCTTTTCTTTTAACTATTGCGCAACCTTTCTATTCTAATGTGAACTAATAATTTTACTCTACCATCACTCCCCCCTACTACGTTGCCAGCAATGCAGTAAAACGATGAAGAGTAAACAAATTTAAACGGAGCTTCACCGCAAACATCAACACAGCATGACACACATACACCCACACCGGACCGTCTCGGTGCGACCCAACACAGCCAGACTACAGCAACCGGCAACAGCCACCCCCCGAACAGCAGAACGGAATACGCTCACCTGGGATTAGAGGAGGAAAGCAGAGCCGCGTCCAGCCGCGCCTCGGTCGCAACACGATCCTGCCGACAACGCCATTTCTGTGGTGTCTCCGGTGGTGATGCAGATGAAGATGTTTGAAGAGAAAATCCGCCGACACCGTCTTAGTCGTATAACAAGTTTATTACAACAAGCGCAGTGTCGAAACAAGTACAAAGTACCTGGAGAGCTTCTGGCCGAAAAATGAAAAAACCCTCCCGAACTAAACAGGGCAAGCCCTTATATACCATGATGAGCTTCCAGAACATGCATTTCAAATCAAAAACATTTATAACACTTGTGTCATAAAAACGGCAGGGAAAGAGGGGGAGTCTTCTTTCTCAGGGTACCCCACCAGATGGTCCTTTTGATCTGTTTACCTGATCTCTTCTTCTACCCCGGAAAAAGATAGCACTTCACCGTGAAAAGGACAGGGAAAGAGGGAGAGCTTCCTTTCTCAGGGGACCCCAGCAAATGGCTCTTTTGATCTGATCTCTTCTTCTAGAAGAAAAGAACAGGAGATACCACCACACTGCCTTAAGATAAACTAAGTATCTTGATGTAATGTAACGGGTGTAATTACAACCCAAATGCAGCACATGCAGGAAACAGTCTCTCTGGGCACAGGGAAAGTCCAGGGGCTTAGGCTGGGAACACCAGTCCAGCGAGCAGGTAGGCAGGAGTTAAGGCAGACGTACCAGGAGCAAGCCACCAGTAGCTGGGCCGACACCAGCTGGCAGATTCCAGAGAGATCAGAAGCTCGTGGTCAAAGACGGAAGGCAGGGTCGGTTACCGGGAGTACAGCAAACAGGTTAGTCCAAGGCAGGCAGAGTCGGCAGCAGGAGATCAGTCCGGAGAAGAGTGCTGGAAAGTCTTGCGTGAGCATAGAGAACAATCTGGCAGAGAGTGAGTGAGCTGGGAGAGCTTAAATCCTAGCTTGATTGGTGATGGGAAGCAGGTGAGTCAAGCAGGTGAAGGGAGTAGGTCTGATGAGGGGGGCGTGGCTGGCAGGTGAGTGGAGAGGGAATGGAAAATTACTGAGAGGCAGGTGAAAGGGGAGCAGACTGTGACATGTAAACTATATGTCTTGTATATAATAATATCAGCCTTAGTATGTGACTATCTATGTGTAGACACCTCATGTGTTACGGTCCCAAATGTGGGACCTCGGGACAAATACAATTGTCTGTGGAAACAGACAGAATGAAGAACAATAAAGACACAAAGTTGTATATAACAGATATTACCGGAGAATTACCTTCAATCCGTAAACATTTACTGAAGGAATAATTTCCTTTAAATTCAAATAATGTGGTGACACATCTTGGGTTCACTACACATGATAAATGTTGGCACCTTGCATGGCATTTCTTAATAAATGCAGTTTTCCCAAAGTACTTGGCACAAACAAAAATGTAAAATATTTCCAGTATTACTTTGTCCTGTAACCGTTTGTCATAAAATGAAACAATGTCAAGTCAGGGCCAAACTTGAGCATGGAACCTCTTTTGTAAGCAATGACCAACAAATCCTACAAACATGCTGTTTTAAACATGAAGACTGGAAAAATGGCAAGATGCTGACTGGTTGGGATCATGATTGGTCAAATCAATGCAATGTAATGCCTTCCAAAAATACCTGATTTTATGGACTGAGCAGATTTTTGTAGTCTGCCTGTCTACACAGTAATTACACAAGAAAGAAAGAAGCACATGATTCAGACAGCATGTGACTAACTCCTGTAAACTGGCTATTATGTCATTAAAGTTTTATCTTAATGTCCACAGAAAGACTGTGACTGTTGTTTAAATGTGTAAAAAAAGCGCTATGTGAAGTTTCAAGATGCACACATGATGGAGATGAAGATGTGGTTGTGCATTGTGGATTCATCTGGTTTTAAATTTCAAGATTTCAAACAATCCCAGGGTTGTAGGCTCAATCCACAGCTCCTTCTGTCTAAGTGTCCTTCTGCATGACATTAACCTCTAGTTGGACTCAATGGGCCAGCCACTCCTTGCACGGCAAGACTCCGTGTCTGAATGTTGTAATTGGTGAATGAGCAGCCCTGTCTCTCAGAAATTAAGTTAATGTACAAGTAACTTGGAGGCGCAATTAAGTTTTAAAATCTAGTGAACCATGTTTTCTCTAAATAAAATGAGGAAATGATAACAAATGCACCTGGCAGGTTCCATAATTATATCAGTAAAATGTTTTCATTTGTTGACCACCATAGTAGGCAGTTTAACAATACACTGTCCACTTTACTAAGTACAGCATGACTTAACCTTTTTTATGGTTTATGTTAGAGAAAAATCATGGTCTGCTGTAACAAGGAAAAGTAGGGACATATTATGTTTATTAACATTTAACCAATATCACAATCTTTTCCATCCAAGTGATTTTGTTACCTACACCTGTTACTGTTTTGAGTTTGTTTCTGTGTTTCCTGTTTTATTTTGTTGTTCCACCCTGTCTGTCTTGTCTTATTCTTTTTGGTTTGTTTCCCGCCTTTTTTGATTGGGCACCACCCCTTGATTTGTTTCATCTGTCCCTGATTAGTCTTGCCTGTCTATTTAGTTCCTGTGTTTCCTTGTCTGTCCATTGTTTGTTTCTTTCCCTGTGTTCTCTCTGTATTCTTTGTGTATATCTTACCCTGTTTCTCTGTGTTCTGTGTGTCCTAGTGTTTCTTCTAGTGTTTGTTTTTGACCCTGCTTTTGCTTTTGTCCTTTTGTTTTTTTGCCTGTTTTTCCAGACACCTTTTGGTTAATCTGTCTTTTGTGTCCTTTGGTTTTACTCCAGTTTCTTTGAGTTTAGCTATTGTGCACACTCACCTACCTGCAATTAGGTCCTGTCCTGAAACTCCCACGTGACAGAACAGACGACCACTCTTGGACCCAGCAGGATCTTCCATGTGGCCAAACATGGACCCCGGTGTCCTCATGGCACTTGGAGCACCAGCCACCACCACTTACTACCACCTTTTCCCATTCCGACCAGAGTCTCAAGGCCCACTCACACCGGGGACGTAAGCGCCAGGGAACTGCTGCACCGCAGTCACCGGAGCTGATCGCTGCCAGTCTAGTCGTTGAGACCACTCACACAGGGCGCGCCGTGGAGAGTCTCAGCAGCAACTCTCCGTGCTGCAGCGTTATTGTTCTGCCCTTTGGCGTTTTGAGTTCGGTTCCCAGTGAGACCCATTTGTCTTCTTACAAAAAAAGAATGAATGGAAAACTGTGAAATAAAACTGAGGAAGGAGAAAAACAGAAACTTTTAATCCTCAAAGAGACTTCAGAGTTCCCTTCATTATTGTTAGCTATCTGTCTAGCTGTATCTGACATATAGCGAGGGCAGAATAGTTATCATTCTGTAGCACTTCTATTTTTGACGCGAGACCGTGCTAAACTGCAGTTCATGTAGCTTATCACAACTTCACATCAACGTTACGTCATGACCGGTGGCACCAGGGGAGCAGTCAATCGATCAAAGGATCTCAACATGGACGATGAGAAACTAATTGTTGAAGTGGAACAACACACAGTAATTTATGACACAACATATGCTTTTTATAATCTCCTCCACGTCGGAGAAGCAAAGTCAGCTGTTTGTTGTTGTTTTTTTTATACACAGTTTATCGCGGGTTCTTGCGTACGTCCAGGATCTCGCGTGAATACGGCTAGCTATGCTGCCGTTACGCTGCCAACACGTGCCCAGTGTGAGTTGACGCCAGGCAGAGAAAGAAGCTAAACCGCGGCGCAGCCGTTCTTCGGCGCTTACATTCCCTGTGTGAGTCCCCAGACAGAGATGACATGATTGTGTTAGACGCCTGGTTTCAGCGCCTATCTACTATTCTGTCTGTGGGCCAGCTGACTCCTGGTACCCCTGCTTTTTCCCTCCCCTCCATGGCCTGGTCAACTCCTAGTTAACTCCTAATCTTCCATCTGTGGCCTGGCCGATTCTAATCCCTGCCCCTTTCGTTGGAGGTCTGGCCAACTCCTGCTCTTCCGTTGGCGGTCCAGTCGACTCCAGCGGCTCCTGCTCTTCCGTGGCTTCCAGAGGGTCGCTGCCTTTGTGTCCGCCGGCCTTCAGAGGGGTGCCTCTGCGCCCCTGAGCCTACTGTCCCTGAACCCCTCCTCCAGACCCCCTCCTCCACCCACCCAGTATATCTTAAACTTTTCATGAAGCTGTTTTTGTTTGACGAACGTCTTGAAACCGTCCCTTGAAAAGGGGGTTGTTACTGTTTTGAGTTTGTTTCTGTGACTCTCACTCTCACTCCCACGTGACAACACCAAGAGTGTATCAAATGTTCATGTTGCTGAAATTAAAACTCTTGAATTCCTGAACATGTTCTTTTCAGGAGAGAAACTCTGCACATTTAGAGATATGGTAGGCTCAGCATGATGCTAATTACTCCCAAGGACTTCTTTACTGTGGCTTGAGAATAAATTTGGAACAAATTAAACCCTCAAATGACACGTACCAATTACAAAGTAATAATACCAATGAGCTGGGTATTTTAAATGATGTCGTTCGACTCAATCAGTGACTGATTTAATTAGTAGCATGTTTATGCTTTATGTGTGTGCACACGTGAGTCAGCATGTGTCTGAGGGTTGTTCTGGTCTCTTTAAATGCTGAGGTCATTGTGACACTTAACTCCCATGTTAGATGACCGGAGGAGTTAATTTGAGGGTGTGGGGAAGGATAAGGACTGAAGGTGGTGGGATGGGTTTTTGCGAAAACCTTTTTATTTTGCAAAGAAACATTTATGGTGCTGGAAACTGTGATGGTAAAGCTCATTAGAGACAAAGACAAAAAATAATCCATTCAGATAGAAAACAAAAAAAGACCTTGGCAAAATATATATAAATATATATTTAAAAAAACTTGTTGACAAAAAAGAGTAGATGAAATGCTTTTGCAGCAAGTTAAAGTTACCAATGACAACAACAGGCTATTTGTCACCATGAGAAAAAAAATGCTTTATAAAAGTGGCCATATAAAATAGAATATCACAAACCTAAAGAGACATATTGGGCTTCACCACCTTTTTTTTTGTCATGACATGACATTTATGGTCATGCAGGTAAAACTTGTCCATAAATCAGATGATTGGCAGTTCTAATGGTGTAGATGAAAGGTCAAAAAGAGCAAAAGACATTTATTAGATTTAGCTTAGTGTGGACAGCGTTCTTTGCAGTTATGCTAATCAGTACTTTTTATGGCTGATGGGTTGTTTGATTTGTCTATAATATTTAAATTTAGTACTATTACTTAGTATTAAGTATGGAATAGATTGCCATGCAAATTAGTACAGACATTTCTGTTCCCACTCAGGGTTTAACCCCTGGCTCCTCCAGGTAGGATTTATTTACTTTGCTCCATTGAACACTTAAAACTCTGGAAAGAACAGATGGATCCATTGGTTTCTAGTGATTGTCAATGGATAATATAAAACCCGTTACAGAAATCAGTTATGCCTTGATTCCGCTGTGCACAGCTCTGTGACATTGCAGCAACTACACTGCTTCATGCCCCACCAGGAGCCTTTCAGAAGCAGTGTGTGTTCCACCCCAACCTTTGCTAATTTGCTCGGGTTTGTTAAGTTTTCCTTGGTTTAGAAAGGGTAAAGTAGGCTAGGTAGTTAAATTGTTTGCCCTGTTTCTACAATCATGTGAGGGAGTTTTTCTTTGAAAAATGACCACATCCTTTATGCCATTTTTGTGCCTGACTTCCAATCAGTTCGATTTTCATCTGCAGCTAAAGAATGCTATATAGTATTCTGCATTCTAATGTTCAAAACGTTTAAAATTTCCACTAAACATAAATACCAGCTTCCACTTAACATTGCCATGATGATGGGGACAATTTGGAGAAAACATCAACATGTTTGCAAGCTTATTAAAAAAACAGTTGCATACTAATATGTGTCACCTTTCCTGCTTGTGCTCAAACTAGTAATATTGTTTATGTCATTCAGATGGAAGCCTCAGATGGCTGCATGGGTTTTTGGCAGAATCGTTCTACATGATTTGCATCTGATTTACAATGTATCATCTTCCAAATATAATTAGAGAGTATTAGAGTGGGCACATTTTTTTGGACATGTGGTAGTTTTATTTTCTTCATTTTTGTAGTGTAGTGTAGTGTAGAGGTCAGGTCTGAGTTGGTAGCTTGGGTATGCCAGTGGGCCTGACAGGCTGCCTCCAGGTTCTCTCTAATAGGTGCTAATTGCATTCCATCATTGCTGGTCAGTAGCCAGAGGGAATGTGGCTGTTATTATTGTGCAGCCCTGGAGCCCTCAGCCATCAGCAAATTCTTTTGGACCCAGTCAAAACTATGGTGGCCCTGAAGTGCAAAACACAATAGCAAATTCAAAAACACAATAGCAAATCGAATAACACATTAGCAAATTCTAAAACACAATAGCAAATTCAAAAACACAATAGCAAATTTAAAAACACAATAGCAAATCGAAAAACACAATAGCAAATCGAACTAGAAAATTCCCGCAGAAATTTTGAAAGTGACGAGTGGGCTGTTGCCGGGGTTCTGTATTTAAAAAGCACACCTCAAATAGTCATTTTTAACATGTATATTTAGACACATTTATAACAGAGACAGCTTCAACAGTGCTATCAGTGGGTGGGTGTGTGTCTGTTGCTGTGTGTGTGTGTGTGTAACCCTTCTGAAGCAGAAAAGTATTAGTAATGATAATAATAACTTTAACTAATGGCCAGAATAAGAAACAGAAGATTTAAATTCGACTACGGAGCCCAGGTGTAACCAACTGATGCCCAAGAACGACACGACACTGTGGCTCTTTTTGTTAATGAGAACAATGCTCCTCTATTTTAATATGAAGCTGGGGAGAATAATAAAACACATGAAATACATACAACAGCCTTACCCTGGTAGGTATAGAAAATACCAAACAAAATAAAAGGTTTTCGCAGCTGCGTGTGGTTCTTCTTATTGTTCTGTTCACTTCACTATATGTGCACCCTTTAGGTGTCAGTCCAGCCACACGGTTGTGTGGGTGTGTGTGTATGTGTAAAAGTGAGCAAAAGGATTCAATTCACGGTGTACGTCTAAGATTCTCCAGGGTCCGGCTCGCCATCAACGTCTCTCTCTGGCTCCGTCCTCCAGACAGGCTCTATCCAAATCCAAGGGTTCCTCAAAAACCTGACCTACAATAAGTAGGATCAGAACATATTTCTTCAATTTCTCAGATCTTAAATTATGAATTATTGTACATAAATCACTTTAAATTGTCTCTATATTATGTAGAGGATAAGTGCTTTAACTAACTTGTATTGCAAAATAAGATCACAATTTCTCAGTAGCAAAAGGTGAATAATTCAAAGTATATTATAATACCAAATGATTATTTTTCGAACAGTACCATCACATATATATATATATATATATATATATATATATATATATATATATATATATATATATATATATATATATATATGCTATTAACATAGCAATTAACATATTAATTATCACAAATAACCAAAATGTAAACTCTTGTAATGTTCACAGTAAGAAACCATAACTTAATGTGCTTAAAATAAACAAATATGTTCACAGTCACACACACATGGCACACCATAACTCAAGTAAAAGCTAGACAAAATTGTTACATTAGAGCTTGGTGTGACTGGCAGTGCTGATTAGCCCCGGAGCTAGCGCTCCGATGTTAGCATTGAGCTAGTGGTTAGCTCACAGAGTTAGCCTTTTAGCTTGTAGAATTAGCGTTTTAGCATTTAGCATTAGCACAGCAGGACGATCTCTCACCGCTGCCATTCTCCACCCGAGCGAATCCTCCAACTGCACTCCTGCCGATCGTGGTCGTCTGGGGAGATTCCTCCTTTGGTTTTGTCCGAGTTTTTAATCACTTTTTTTTCCCAGTTTATCCACTTTTATGTTTTCTCCGTCCTGACATTAAGACCGTGTCCAGAACATGCTTCCTCTTGCTCCTTCTAGAGGCTTCGGCGAAAAGTGAACCTGCGTCAGGTGGGATTACAGACTGCGTCTGCCCCTCCGACTGTATGACAGACCGGGACCACAACTCATCCCTTTCAAATTAACGTTCCCCTAGTTTTTCTACAAGAATAACCAAAAATAGTCTTTTCTTCATGAATTTGACAGTCTTTTAACTCACACATTCTCTCTCTCTTTTAGATATAAAATATACCTTTTTAATACACATGTTTTTTATCTGGGTTACATGTGTGTCTATGTTACTGTGTGTCTATGTTACTGTGTGTGTGTGTGTGTGTGTGTGTATAATAATAATGCCATGAAACACGCAGAAGATCAATAGTTGCTTGCTAGCAGCTATTGTGTGTGTCTGTGTCTGCTGGCCCCTCCCCCTCTCCTCTTCATGCACGCGAAGGTTGCCAAGCAACCAGGACCAACTGTAACCAGTTACTGGTTACTGGTAACAGTTACTGCAGTTATGTCACTTAGAAATTGAGAGAAAATGCTGAGACCTCCTCTCGAACAGGAAGGATTTCTGACCAGAACCGTATCTCCAATCATTGAACCGACTTAACCACAAGCAACATGAGACCTTCCTGATCGTTTTACATATTTGTTTGGTGTCGATAAATAAAGAAATGTGTCCTTAAGAGCAAGAGAGAGAAAGGTTACTTCTGCTTTGCTCCATAAAAAGTCCAGCCGTTTTAACATGGCAGTCTATGGGGCTGTGGATGGGTGTTGGTGGCGCATCTTTGTCTGTTACGCCAAAACTATAAGGCTGACAGCTTTGGCAGGCGAATGTGAGTGAGACGACAAATTTTCCTACCTTTATATGTATAAATTGCGTCTGTAGTGGTACATTTGAGGCCACGGCAGTCAAATACGTTTTATTTTCTCACTGATTTTTCTCCCTGCTCCTCACTCTAGCTGATGATGTCATCCACTCTAGCAAAAACATTCCGCCACATACACACCCATTATAAACCCAGAAATTTGACTAAAAACCTGCTCAACTTTGAGCCTTGATAGTTTAAAAACGGTAAAAGCTGTCGATGAGTGTAGTGAATCCGTGAAGAGAAGGCAAGCATACCTCCGTTTAAAAGTTTAAATTAAGTCTCTCGGTGGAAGTATGCCAGAGCAGTTCATTGTTGAAAAAGCCTGTTGAAATTTACTTCGCCCCATTCATTCCCTATGGGATTTTTTTCTCAGTTTTTCGCGAATAAATTCGCGAAAAACCCGTGAATCTCTTAGAAAAGTAATAGCACTCGATTCGGGATCAAGACGCACGTTTTGATATATCATTTGTTGGGGTCCTCGCACCGCTGCGGGCCGCATTAATGTTCGAAAAAGGGCGGAAAATGAATAATAACTAGAAAATTCCCGCAGAAATTTTGAAAGTGACGAGTGGGCTGTTGCCGGGGTTCTGTATTTAAAAAGCACACCTCAAACAGTAATTTTTAACATGTATATTTAGACACATTTATAACAGAGACAGCTTCAACAGTGCTATCAGTGGGTGGGTGTGTGTCTGTTGCTGTGTGTGTGTGTGTGTGTAACCCTTCTGAAGCAGAAAAGTATTAGTAATGATAATAATAACTTTAACTAATGGCCAGAATAAGAAACAGAAGATTTAAATTCGACTACGGAGCCCAGGTGTAACCAACTGATGCCCAAGAACGACACGACACTGTGGCTCTTTTTGTTAATGAGAACAATGCTCCTCTATTTTAATATGAAGCTGGGGAGAATAATAAAACACATGAAATACATACAACAGCCTTACCCTGGTAGGTATAGAAAATACCAAACAAAATAAAAGGTTTTCGCAGCTGCGTGTGGTTCTTCTTATTGTTCTGTTCACTTCACTATATGTGCACCCTTTAGGTGTCAGTCCAGCCACACGGTTGTGTGGGTGTGTGTGTATGTGTAAAAGTGAGCAAAAAGATTCAATTCACGGTGTACGTCTAAGATTCTCCAGGGTCCGGCTCGCCATCAACGTCTCTCTCTGGCTCCGTCCTCCAGACAGGCTCTATCCAAATCCAAGGGTTCCTCAAAAACCTGACCTACAATAAGTAGGATCAGAACATATTTCTTCAATTTCTCAGATCTTAAATTATGAATTATTGTACATAAATCACTTTAAATTGTCTCTATATTATGTAGAGGATAAGTGCTTTAACTAACTTGTATTGCAAAATAAGATCACAATTTCTCAGTAGCAAAAGGTGAATAATTCAAAGTATATTATAATACCAAATGATTATTTTTCGAACAGTACCATCACATATATATATATATATATATGCTATTAACATAGCAATTAACATATTAATTATCACAAATAACCAAAATGTAAACTCTTGTAATGTTCACAGTAAGAAACCATAACTTAATGTGCTTAAAATAAACAAATATGTTCACAGTCACACACACATGGCACACCATAACTCAAGTAAAAGCTAGACAAAATTGTTACATTAGAGCTTGGTGTGACTGGCAGTGCTGATTAGCCCCGGAGCTAGCGCTCCGATGTTAGCATTGAGCTAGTGGTTAGCTTACAGAGTTAGCCGTTTAGCTTGTAGAATTAGCGTTTTAGCATTTAGCATTAGCACAGCAGGACGATCTCTCACCGCTGCGATTCTCCACCCGAGCGAATCCTCCAACTGCACTCCTGCAGGTCGTGGTCGTCCGGGGAAATTCCTCTTTTGGTTCTGTCCAAGTTTTTAATCACCTTTTTTTTCCAGTTTATCCACTTTTATGTTTTCTCCGTCCTGAAATTAAGACTGTGTCCAGAACATGCTTCCTCTTGCTCCTTCTAGAGGCTTCGGCGAAAAGTGAACCTGCGTCAGGTGGGATTACAGACTGCGTCTGCCCCTCCGACTGTATGACAGACCGGGACCACAACTCATCCCTTTCAAATTAACGTTCCCCTAGTTTTTCTACAAGAATAACCACAAATAGTCTTTTCTTCATGAATTTGACAGTCTTTTAACTCACATATTCTCTCTCTCTTTTAGATATAAAATATACCTTTTTAATACACATGTTTTTTATCTGGGTTACATGTGTGTCTATGTTACTGTGTGTCTATGTTACTGTGTGTGTGTGTGTGTGTGTGTGTGTGTGTGTGTGTGTGTGTATAATAATAATGCCATGAAACACGCAGAAGATCAATAGTTGCTTGCTAGCAGCTATTGTGTGTGTCTGTGTCTGCTGGCCCCTCCCCCTCTCCTCTTCATGCACGCGAAGGTTGCCAAGCAACCAGGACCAACTGTAACCAGTTACTGGTTACTGGTAACAGTTACTGCAGTTATGTCACTTAGAAATTGAGAGAAAATGCTGAGACCTCCTCTCGAACAGGAAGGATTTCTGACCAGAACCGTATCTCCAATCATTGAACCGACTTAACCACAAGCAACATAAGACCTTCCTGATCGTTTTACATATTTGTTTGGTGTCGATAAATAAAGAAATGTGTCCTTAAGAGCAAGAGAGAGAAAGGTTACTTCTGCTTTCCTCCATAAAATGTCCAGCCGTTTTAACATGGCAGTCTATGGGGCTGTGGATGGGTGTTGGTGGCGCATCTTTGTGTGTTACGCCAAAACTATAAGGCTGACAGCTTTGGCAGGCGAATGTGAGTGAGACGACAAATTTTCCTACGTTTATATGTACAAATCGCGTCTGTAGTGGTACATTTGAGGCCACGGCAGTCAAATACGTTTTTTTTTTTCACTGATTTTTCTCCCTGCTCCTCACTCTAGCGGGTGATGTCATCCACTCTAGCAAAAACATTCCGCCACATACACACCCATTATAAACCCAGAAATTTGACTAAAAACCTGCTCAACTTTGAGCCTTGATAGTTTAAAAACGGTAAAAGCTGTCGATGAGTGTAGTGAATCCGTGAAGAGAAGGCAAGCATACCTCCGTTTAAAAGTTTAAATTAAGTCCCTCAGTGGAAGTATGCCAGAGCAGTTCATTGTTGAAAATGTCTGTTGAAATTTACTTCGCCCCATTCATTCCCTATGGGATTTTTTTCTCAGTTTTTCGCGAATAAATTCGCGAAAAACTCGTGAATCTCTTAGAAAAGTAATAGCACTCGATTTGGGATCAAGACGCACGTTTTGATATATCATTTGTTGGGGTCCTCGCACAGCTGCGGGCCGCATTAATGTTCGAAAAAGGGGCGGAAAATGAATAATAATAATGCCAAGAAACACGCAGAAGAACAATAGTTGACGAGTGCCTACGGCACTCGTCAACTACTCCCAGAGCTTACTAGCTCTGTTAGTAGTTGACGAGTGTCGTAGGCACTCGTCACTAATAATAATAATAATGCCAAGAAACACGCAGAAGAAGGACATGTTGCCTACGGCACTCGTCAACTACTCCCAGAGCTTACTAGCTCTGTGAGTAGTTGACGAGTGTCGCAGGCACTCGTCACTAATAACACATTAGCAAATTCAAAAACACATTAGCAAATTCAAAACGGAAAGGGTAGGTACCCTCGGGGGACGTGTTGTCATCTACGGGTGAGGGGACAACAGGTGTTTCATGAATGCTACTGTTTGAAATGAAAGACGTATTGATGTTACCACTTGCCAGAGTATCTTTTATATGCGGGTGATGCTTATTGTATCTAAACAATATATGAAGAGCTTCTCTTTCAGTTCATGAAATCCCTGTAGCCGCAGCAGCTTCTCCAGTCCCGGAGAAATGTTGCGTCAGAGAGCAGTGCCATTATGCACAGCCATTCACTAAATCACCTGTTTTATGTCTGCCACGACGGGTATCGGGGGGATTTTGGCCCGTACTTCTATCTATCTATCTATCTATCTATCTATCTATCTATCTATCTATCTATCTATCTATCTATCTATCTATCTATCTATATCTATATATATCTATATATATATATATATATATATATATATATATATATATACATACATACATACACACACTACTAATGATTCACTATGTTATTAGATGATGCACAGTCAAATAATGCACTATTTTTTTCTTTTTAGAAAAAGTGACTGCTGTGTCCCTCGAGGATGTGCTGATGTTTGCCACTGGTTTATCAGCACTTCCACCAGCAGGAATGACACCGCCCCCAAGCATTGACTTTTTAACTGATTCACCTTTTCCAATGGCAAGCACATGTGCAAACACACTGAAGCTACCGCTCTTGGAATCCTACAGTGTCTTTAAGACAAACATGGAGTTTGGGATCCAGAATGCTCCAGGATTTGGATGTTTTTAGATGTCAAAGGGACTGTCCATAAATGTAATAAGAGCTGTGGCCTGATTTAGGCTCTCTTTATTTATTTATTTTTGTCTTTTTTTTCTCAACTTACAAGGTCATGTTTACTTGTTTGCGTTAGTCACTGCCTCTTGTAAAAGGCAATTTGGGACTATAAAGTGATTGTTCACCCGTGTGAGGGCTTCTATACATTGTATGAATCTGTGCAGTTAGCTACTTGAAAATCTTACCCATAAATATTTTAGAGCCATGTCTTGATGTTTGTTTATTTTGCTGTTTCCTGGTTTTTACAGCTCAATAAAGTATATATTTAAAAAAAAAAAAACGTAAAATCAGAGCAAATGTGTTTTGCAACTGATTTGTGTATACATGAACACTGAACTAGAAAATAAATACAATTTAAGTTTAATATGTCTCCACTTCAGTCCCAGAGTTAGAGAGAGAATCTGTGGAGTTTCAAAATAAAATACCCTGTGCAAACTGCCGGTCGTAAAACACACAAAAGCTAAACTAATTAACTATGTAGAATATTTACAAATGCAGTAGCATATTTAAAAGAACATACACTGGTAAAATGACCAAATCACCCCCCACTTTGGGAACATTGCAATAGTCCATGTTTATAGCCCAGCTATTTCCTTCAGAGTGATGTACAGTTCTGAGGCTGTCTTCCAGTCTTGTGGCTGTTGTAGTCCGTTTTGTTACACTGCCTGTCGTAGGTATTCCTCCATGTCTGGATCACCGCATATATCAGTCACTTGCCTTGCCTCAGGAAACACATCCAGTTCCCTGTCTTCAACAGCAAATCCACAGTCCCTTGAACCAAATCTGCAAAATTAGATGATACAGTGATATTAAGGACAAGGTTTGAAGTGGCCATTGTTAGATTGTTTGCTTGTTGATAAACAGAAATTTTATAAACAATGGTAGAAGACAGATAGCTTCTAAATTCAAGAATGGATTATACCAACATGTACAGTACTATTGTCCAAATATATTCTAGTTTAGGCTATACCACAACACGTTGCACTTTTTTAAATGTATGTGATCATTGTTACCAGTGAGGCAATCGATACAGTTTATTTGGAATCCTTCCTGGACATGATGCAAGTCTACTTGGTCGAATCCGGTGCTTGTTTCATAGATCCATGCATTCATCCAGGTCTTGCTGCAGAAGATTACTGAAGCTAAATCTCAGTAAGCCCTGGTGTTCATGGCTGCCATTGAAGAGTCCAGAGTCTCTCAGGTCGCCAAACAAGTCCATCCAAAATTGAGACCTAGGGATACATTAGATACAAAGTAGCTTATTTCAGGAGGTAAAATATAATAACCACAAGTCACATTTTCAATGCACTAGTGGATACATCTTAACAGAAGCATCACAGACAAATCTGAATGTAAACCATATGATTTTCACAATAGTAATCAACTGTTGATGTGATTCAATAACTAATAAGAATTCCTTTGGATTTTTATTATCACTACAGGGTGCTTGTGAGCAGCTTTTCTATTGACACGTTTCTGTTTTGTCTTTTCAGTGTAATTTTCACTCAATGAAATCAAACTTTTTTATGCAAATCTTGTTTCAAGTTTTACTCCGGCATTCCCGTAACTATGGTAACTCAGTGTCGGAGGGGAGAGATGGTGAATGCTGTTTTTACACGTGTCCAGAGTACAGTCGTTTCACACTTGTAGCAACAACAGGAGACTCCGTGTCAGATAAATTTTTAAATGTTGACTAAACTACAAACCGAGTCTCAAAATGACATGCTAAATAAACAGATAAACTTTAGCGCCGATGCTCCGTGTTTAGATCCCAGCCTGGTGTGGCTCACACGCACACTGTAAACAATACTGTGTGACAAAATGCAAATAAAACATCACCGCCCTGCGCTGATATACACTGATCTCATTAGTTTCCTAAATGGCGGAAATAACGACGGAGGGGTCGCTACGACATTCAAACAAACTAACAACAAATCACGTGGTATTCTTAATAAATTAATTTTCACCAAGTTGATTTACTACCTTTTAATACTTTTTATACCCTAGTTCGATCTTCTGCTCAGCCCTGCTTCTTTTAAACGTGTCTTCAGCGTACGCAGACTCATGTTTATGTTGTGAATTGTTGACAGCATATCCAATATCACGTCATATCCATGTCCTGCATCAAAATATTCTTTAATAGCAGCGCGTCCATTGTCACTAACAGCGCTCAATTTTGAAAACATGTAAACGATGCCCTAAACAATGTCCTTCCGGTTCAAAGGACCATCAGTCCAATCAGAGACGATTCATGTCGCCCAAGGGTACCTACCCTTTCCGTTTTGAATTTGCTATTGTGTTTTTGAATTTGCTATTGTGTTTTTGAATTTGCTATTGTGTTTTTGAATTTGCTATTGTGTTTTTCGATTTGCTATTGTGTTTTTTGATTTGCTATTGTGTTTTTGAATTTGCTATTGTGTTTTTGAATTTGCTATTGTGTTTTTGAATTTGCTATTGTGTTTTTTGATTTGCTATTGTGTTTTTGAATTTGCTATTGTGTTTTTGAATTTGCTAATGTGTTTTGCACTTCAGGGCCACCGTACAAACACTCCTCCTACAACCACAAAGGTGTGAGGTGCACTGCTCAGAGCCCCCAAAGCAAGGCTTTCAGATCTGTGTGTGAGTAGAGATAGTTTGTGTGTGCAGGGAGATCCTAAATAATATATACATGTTTTGATAAATAAAAACAATCATAAAAACAACACTACATATAGCGAGGTTTCTCAATATCTGGCGTGTTGAAGGCATGTTCCAGCCAGCTCTGTGGAGTTCTCCAGCCCCTTTTGATTAGTGGCTGACCCGCTCTACCTCCGAGCCACAGCCGCCCTCTCACCTTTATTTTGGAGTTGTGTGTACCCCAGCACTCCACTCCACTAAGGGACATTATGAGCATGTGTTTGAACAATTATTACATGTCCATACCTCTAAACTTAAACAGAGCAACGGTACAGACATTCATTAATGAAAGCCTTTAAACTATCCAAACTATAAATAACAATACAGTTTGCATGGCAATGGCATCTTATTAGTAATCAGATCATTTTGAAATCAGGTATTAGATTTATGAAGTGATTCTACTCCTGCTCTTTAACCCCCTTATTCCATAACTTTACATATCATTTACCCAGTATTTACATGTATGTATTTGTACATACTGTACTGGTAGAGCATCAACACAAAAACACTGTAACTTTGGAGTATTTAAGTTGCACGTTGCTTGCATCAACATTCCTGTGATTTAGGCATTGGTTTGAGTGAATCACACAGAGAGAGAACAGTATGACAATAGAGAGAGGAGAGGCACGGAAGGGCAGGATCTTGTGCAAAAACACAGACCAGTCTGATTAGTGTGTCTCGGGTTAGATTTTCCACCAGCTGGCCATGGTGATTTTGTGAGCCCTGTCCACTGAAGACAGTGAAGAAAGACCATCACACACGCAGTATGGACAAAGAATGATGCTTGGAGTGAAATATTAGCAGTGTTGATACTATTTCACAACTGATTTATGACCAGTGGGATACTTGGAGGGCCTGAGCCCGCATTCAGTGTCCTCCTGTGAAAACAGTGAAGGGAAGCTGGCTGTGATGGTTCACGTCACCATCTGAGTCTTTCTCTCTCTGCACTCCCACAAGGTCAATGTATGCCAACAACCAGAGAGGAAGAAAATTAACTCTCTTATCCTTCCTGTCTTTCCTCAGCTCATTTATCTGTTTCCTAGTATTGTTACAGCAGATGAGTAACATACACATACACACACACGGCAAATGTGAGTGTTTTATTCAACGGTTACATGACTATGGTTATTTATTTGAAGTGACGCTGGATGACTCTGCTCTGATGTCATATCCTGTTTGACAGACACAAGCTGAGTTCTGAATATTCACTTTAAATTTTAACAACTGCAGTAGGTTAATGAAAAACATGACACAGCACTGTAAAAGAACATAATCTGATAGATTAATGCAATATTTGGGATATTGATATTAATATGAATTGCTTCCCATTTAAGGTCTGACATATTTCTCAACATCAAATTTAATAATTTAATTTAATTTCAGGACCAATTCCAGAGATGTATAAAGTACTGGAGTAAAGGAGTGGAGTAGAAGTACAAGTGCTATATCAAAAAACTGACTTGAGTAGAAGTTGAAGTGTTCTTTAAACACCATACTTAAGTAAAAGTACTAAAGTATTAAAAATGTTTTGTACTTGAGTATTGCAAGTAGAAGTATGTAAAAAAATGCTACTCAAGTACTGAAAGTAAACGTACAAGTAAAAGTACAAGTACTGTTTATATTATTTCAAATATTTATTAAGGCACAACTTCTAATGTTACAGTGTTACAATGTTCATGGTAGAGTTCTATGATTTCCCATGGTCTGTCATCTTTAGGGACTCAACACAGCAGAGTCTTTGGAGTCACTGGGGTCAAGGGTCGTTGTTGCCCTCAGTATTATTTTTTTTATTCTTCGATTCTGAGAAATAAAGTTTTATTTGTATGCTTTGGATAGCAGAAAAGGGCTAGACTACCCATAATCCTCAACCACCGTTGCTATGGAAATGACAACGCACAAATCACAATGTTTTCCAAACTGTTTCAGGATCTGAAAGTGAACAGATGTAACGTACAGAATGCTTTGTTAGGTTTATTATTTTATTTTCACGTGTAAAGCACATTTTTGGATTTATTCTCCATGCATTTTGGACGCGCTGAGCTCGAGCCATCAGCTCTACACTACCCATAATCCTGAACCACCGTTGCTATGTAGACGAAGACAATCCACTTTGCGCTACCTGTTTTTATGTATTTATTCATTTATTTTTTTATTCTTAACTAATTTATAAAAGATAAAGTTTACTGGTTCAAAGAGATCAGTGTTTTATTATGTGTGTACAAATTACAATATTTAATTTCAGTTCATTATAGCTACACGTAAAGAGATCTTAGGCAAAATGATTGGATGGTTTTTAACTGCAATGCACCCTGGGAGTTGTAGTGAATGTATGTTTTACGTCTAGGTCCTGCGGCAATCATTTCTGATTGACACAAGTCAAATCTAAGGTAAGTAAGTCATGGTAGAATCTGCAGATTATTTGTAATTAGAAAGAAATAATAGACTGCTATAAAAGGTGAAATATTTTCAGATAGCAGTCCATGTACTTCTGCGTTATTTTTGTAACGTATTCTCGTGTAAAAGACACTTGCCTGGCCAGCTAGCTAACAGTAGTACTAGCCTATATTAGCAACGTAGTTTTAAAGCGCACCATAACATATATTTCTACACACAGTTACCAGTCAGTCAGTAGGTCAGACCTAGGGTCAGTAGCCATTAGCCATATGTGCTGAGCACTCACTATTGAGCAGAGTGGACTGCGAGCCAGACACATGTTGAATGTGTGTCAAAAGTTGATTCAGGTTCAACTTGTCCGCTGTGGGCTACTCTATTTTTCTTGGCATACACTGTGACCCGCACCTACCATCCCTGTCTGCAGTACTAACTCTGTTCAAATGAAAAACCCACATTTTTGCCATAGTGCCTGATTTGGTCTTACTCAGCTCTTAGTCTAGCATGGATCCAAGCCCCCTTACCACATATTCTGCATTAACTCCCATGCTTCCTCAGGCAGTTCAAGCAGGTAACAGCAAAGGGTTGGGGGTGGTGAATAACAGTATCTGCTGTTTTCTCATTCTCTTCTACATCCCAGCACCTGCTGATTCAGTGGGGTGCAGCAGTATGGAACCAGAGCTCAGTAGTGACTGCACTGTTATTCAAGTCAAAGTGAAAGGATTCACCTTACTGTTATTGCTATCTCTCGGAACACTGCTGGGAGGGAGATAACAAAGCTCTCAAATGGGGCAGATGGCTGTTTTCATCAATAAACAATCTCTGATCTTTGTTGAACTTGGTTGTTTGAGCAGATGTGTCAAGTCAAATAAATAGAAGGGAGAGTCCATTAAATCCAGATCTTCTCTCTGAGGGAGACAATGGCAACAGATGCTGAACTGTAAAATAGCAAACATGTTTTTTGTAATTCTTTAAAGGTGTTAACATCAGAGGTAGGTAGTATTATATTATAACTCAAGTACATTTGTTAAGTAGCCGTGTTTTCCTTTTCCCCACTGCATATTTTTGCAATATTATTTTAGAGGAAATTACCGTACTATCCGCATACTAAAGGATAATTCAGTTTTATAACTTTGGTCTTATTTTATTAGTTTTGTTATAGAACTTGCCAAAGTAATTGCTCAGATCTGGGAGTGAAGTCTTGTCTAGAAACACAACCATTTATAAACAGACGAACAGTTTATCCAGATTATCTAACACTCCTTCATTGCACAGGCAAGCTGTGTGCAGACATATAAGTACAGGATGTCAAATATAACGCAGGAAATTGTCTGTAAATTATGATGGATGTTTACAATGAACAGTCTGGGTGATAATTTTACTCAGACTTTAAGAGAAACTTTGAGAGGCAGAACCCACTTATGGCCATGTGCCATGACATGTTGTCATCAGAGACAGAGAGAATAAAGGCCATTTACTTAGATGCTTTTAGCCAGATTTCATGGTCTTTATCAGTGAATAAAGTATACTCAGTTGTCATGTAGATGATTTTGTCATGATGTTACATGTTCTCATTCTGTGTTTAGAAACGTTTTTTCTTACACTATCAGATGTACGAGAACCTGGTGCCACAGAAAACAACCAAGAGTCTCTATCATGCTAGCGTCTCTGTGAGGCTGTTCATAAACAAGGCTGTACTGATTTTCTCAGCTGATGTTAAAGTTTTGCAGTCAGTAGGTCACATCCTCTGGGAGACCATGACTGCCTGTACACATTTCTGTTTTAATTCAATAGTTTGGTAAAACATTTCAGTGTGGAATAAAGTCATGGACCAACCAACTGACTGACAAACAGACATTATCGTCAAGCTGTGCTGCTAGCATGGCGAAAAGAACAATTGTTTTCAGTATGACTGTAAAACACTAAATCCTGTATTAGGCTAATCTCCCTCTGATGAGAATGATGACAAAGCTGGAAGTTGGACTGTTTCAAGTGCAGATAAAAATCTGTGTTGTGTGTAGGACAAACAGAAGCAGATGGCTGCGCTGTGAGCTTGCAGTGAACTGTGGTATGCAGACATCCCTAATCAAGTTTAGAAAATGTTCCTAGATCTTACGGGAGGAGCCATGTGGTCACATACAGTACGTATGCACGGAAACGCATGCAAAACCAAACCACATCTCTCAGCCTGGCTTCTTTTATTCTGGTGTCCTGATACTTACTCACACCAATAGACATGATCTCACAAAGTGTGTGTATGTGTTTTTTTGTGTTGTGGTTTCATGATTGCATAAAAAGGACAGTGACTGCACAATGCTGCAGAAATCAGGCAGTAGCTATAAAAGTAGTCAAAGCTGAACATAGAGAGACTTTTAAAAACAGAAGTTTCTCACACATATCTAGCCACTGAGGACACAAGACCCTCATTGAA
This sequence comes from Collichthys lucidus, assembly GCA_004119915.2. Taxonomy (NCBI): domain Eukaryota; kingdom Metazoa; phylum Chordata; class Actinopteri; family Sciaenidae; genus Collichthys; species Collichthys lucidus. The sequence goes on along the minus strand of CM014086.1, from coordinate 13,531,372 downwards.
GGTATACAGTGCCTGTCACCCCAGATTGGCAAAAAACATAGACAATGTGGTATAGAATCATTTATTTTTATTCTTTATATTTAGTCTTTACAGCAGTGGTTTAGTTTACAGCAGTGGTTTAGTTTAGTTTACCCTCCCGGGTCTGTATAAAACGCTCTTGGTGTTATGTGACCAGAGTAGGACCCCAAAGCAGAGACAGATTGCGTGGAGGAGTTTAACCAAACGTCACTTTAATATAGCAGAGTCCACAAAAATGAAAATCAAACAGGCAGATAGGCGCTGCAATGGGCCAATGTCCACAAAAAGTCCAACATAAAGCGACCTTCTCAGGTGGAGAACTAAAGCAAAGGTGATCTTCTCTCCGGGGAACAAAGGAACCAGACATGAGGTTGGAGCACATGGGAAGCAATACTCTGGCGCTGCAGTCAGGGGAAGCCAGGCCTAAAAGGAGGAGGGAAGAGGCTGATAGGCTGAGGGGTGAGTCTGTAGGCAGGAAAAGGGAGGGGCCAATCACACCTCTGCACCTGCAAGAGAACAGGAAGGAGGAGGGGAGAGACAAGGAGAACCAAAAAGGGAAAAACAGCACAAAACAGACAGAACCAAACCATGACAGTACCCCCCCCTCAAGGGACGCCTCCCGGCGGCCTGCCGGGCTTGTCCGGGTACCTAACATAAAAATCTCTAATTAAGTCAGGGTCCAAAATCAGGGAGCGAGAAACCCATGACCTCTCCTCCGGGCCATAACCCTCCCAGTCAACAAGGTATTGAAAACCTCGACCTCTCCTCCGAACATCCAGGAGTTGCCGGACAGAGAAAGCAGGGTGATCGTCGATGATCCGGGGGGGAGGAGGGGGGTCGGCTGGTGGGCAGAGGGGGCTGGTGGAAACAGGCTTGATGAGAGAGACGTGAAAAGATGGGTGGATGTTGAGAGAGGGGGGTAACTTCAGTCTCACCACACTGGGGTTGATGATGCGGTCAATGGGGAAAGGGCCGATGTATCTGGGAGTAAGTTTACGCGATTCCGTCCTGAGAGGTAGGTCACGGGAGGATATCATTAACGAGACGCTGAAACACAGCAGGAGCATTTGTTAGTCCAAAAGGCATTACGAGATATTCAAAATGACCCAGCGGGGTGTTGAAACCAGTCTTCCACTCGTCCCCCTCCTTAATCCTCACCAAGTGATAAGCGTTTCGCAGGTCCAGCTTGGTGAAGATGGTGGCCTGGTGGAGAGGAGTGAAGGCTGAGTCCAGGAGGGGGAGAGGGTACTTATCCTTGATGGTTATTTCATTCAACCCTCTGTAGTCAATGCAGGGCCGAAGAGTCTTGTCCTTCTTGTCCACAAAGAAAAACCCCGCCCCCATAGGTGAGGAGGAAGGACGGATTAGTCCAGCAGCCAGAGAGTCAGAAATGTAGGCCTCCATAGCCTCCCGTTCCGGCCTGGAGAGGTTGTAGAGCTTGCTCGAGGGAAAAGAGGCTCCAGGGAGCAAGTTAATGCCACAGTCATACGGTCTATGGGGAGGAATGGACAAAGCCCGATCCTTGCTAAAAACCTCCTGGAGGTCGTGATATTCAGGGGGTACGAGAGTAAGATCTACGGGCTTGGGGGAAACCGGGGTGGAAATGACAGAGGGAACAGCAGAGTGCAAGCAGTGAGAGTGACAGAATAAACTCCAGTTAGTAATAGATAAAGAGGACCAATCGATGTGGGGGTTGTGGATCTTGAGCCAAGGGAGACCTAAAACTAAGGGTGAGGAAGGTGAGGGAATGAGGTAGAAAGATATAGTCTCATGATGATTACCAGACAGAAGCAGAGACACAGGGGCTGTACGGAGGGTAACTAGGGCTAGAAGTCGACCGTCAAGGGCAAAAACCTCCTTTGGCTTAGCTAAAGGTTCGGAGGGAATGTTAAACTTAGTGACGATGCCACAGTCAATAAAGTTGTCATCTGAGCCCGAGTCAACTAAAACTGGGAGAGGGAGTTTAGTCTGAGCAAAGGAAACGGTTCCCTCGAGCTGGATCCGGTTAGGAGGTGATGGACTCACCGAGGTTTGGCTCACCAGCGTCCCCTTGGCGGCTGATGAGCCTGGGCTTCTTGGCCGAGCAGGGCAGTTGGCGAGGTAGTGATCAGCTGCACCACAGTAGATGCAGAGCCTCTGAAGAAGGCGACGCTGACGCTCTGCAGGAGAACGCCTCATCCTCCCTAACTGCATAGGCTCCTCAGGAACAGGAGAGGAAGGAGCTGCCGGGGTCACCACGCTGGGAGTGGGGGCTTCCTGGAGGGGATGGAGTTGCAGGGAACCAGGGAGTCGAAAGGGCTTGGGCAACGGCAGGGGGATCCGGGAGCTAGCTGCTCTTTCCCTGCGTCTCTCACATAACCGGTTATCCAAACGGATGGCCAAGGAGATTAGTTCCTCTAGAGACGAGGTCTCATCACGAGCAGCTAGCTCATCCTTGAGTTCCTCCCTGAGCCCACGCATAAAAATTCCCTGAAGGGCCTTCTCATCCCAACCGGCCTCTATAGCCAGAATACGAAATTGCACAGAGTAATCAGCTACAGAGTGTGAGCCCTATTGCAAGGAAAGAAGTCTATTCCCGGCCTCCTTACTCTGGAGAGGGTGGTCAAAAACTTTGCGCAACTCACAGCAAAATAGGGGATAGGACTGCCAGGCGGAAGAGTTAGCATTAGCCATAGCCAAGGCCCAAGCCGAAGCCCTACCAAAGAGCAAACTGCAAACAAAGGCTATCTTGGATCTGTCAGAAGAATAAGTCAAGGGCTGCTGGTCAAAAACTAGAGAACACTGGTATAGGAACTGGCTACATGACCCTAGCTCTCCAGAATATCTGTCAGGAGTGGGTATGAATGGCTCACGTGGACTGGTAGGCCGGGCCGGGGAGGCTGCTTCAGGGGGAACAAGAACCGGCGGACTTGGAGGAGGAACGGGAACTGCCAGAGCTGAGAGCTGAGTAGCGACCTGGTTGAGTCGTCGGTCGAGCTGAGTCATGCTGGTGGACAGGTGGAGAAGCTTGTCCATGATCACCGACAGGGCGTTATCATGCTGGCCAACAAGTGCACCTTGTGAGGAGATGGCTTGTTTCACCTTCTGTATCTCTGCGGGGTCCATAATTGGCCAGAGTATTCTGTTGTGTGACCAGAGTAGGACCCCAAAGCAGAGACAGATTGCGTGGAGGAGTTTAACCAAACGTCACTTTAATATAGCAGAGTCCACAAAAATGAAAATCAAACAGGCAGATAGGCGCTGCAATGGGCCAATGTCCACAAAAAGTCCAACATAAAGCGACCTTCTCAGGTGGAGAACTAAAGCAAAGGTGATCTTCTCTCCGGGGAACAAAGGAACCAGACATGAGGTTGGAGCACATGGGAAGCAATACTCTGGCGCTGCAGTCAGGGGAAGCCAGGCCTAAAAGGAGGAGGGAAGAGGCTGATAGGCTGAGGGGTGAGTCTGTAGGCAGGAAAAGGGAGGGGCCAATCACACCTCTGCACCTGCAAGAGAACAGGAAGGAGGAGGGGAGAGACAAGGAGAACCAAAAAGGGAAAAACAGCACAAAACAGACAGAACCAAACCATGACACTTGGTTGTCAATTGACTCCAGTATAATCCGTTTGCGCTGGTAAGAGACGCTCAGAGCAGAGCCCCAGCTGTCCATTAACTCCAATAATAACCTGACCACAGCGATACATGATGCTGCAAGCTACAATCTAATAGGACAACCGAGGACCCTCTGCCCGGAACTGTTTTTCTCACTATGTTAAAGATTTCTTTTATTGATATCATCAACCTTTTTTTAGCACAAACACGCCAAAGTGTCACTGATAATTCAACAATGAGATAGCTTCATGTTGTGGCCCTCAGTATGTTTTTTTTCTCCTTCTAGCCTGAGAAATAAACTTTTATTCTGATGTTTTGGATAGCGGAAAGGCCTACACTACCCAGAATGATCGACCACTGACGATTTGTGAGCTACAATCTAATTAGACAACCGAGAACCTTCTTCCCGGAAGTGTTTTTCTAACTATGTTAAAGATTTCTTTTAATAATATCATCAACGTTTCTCAGAACAAACACGCCAAAGGGTCACTGATAATTAAACAATAAGATGTATGTTTTTCTTCTCCTTCTGGCCTGAGAAATGAACTTTTATTCGTATGTTTTGAATGGCGGAAACGCCGAAACTACCCATAAGGCTCGACCACCGACGATTTATGACGCCCCTTCACCTCTGATACGCAACACGTAATGCATCTTGGGAGTCGTAGTAAACGTATGTTTCAAGTCAGGGTCCATCGACAAGAATTTCTCAAAAAAAAAATCTTAAGACATGCAAAAAAAAAAAATCATTTTATGTTTATGTGTACTGTACAACCCTTTTTAATGAATATTTAAGATTTTAAATTTTGCAGAATTACAAGCTTCACCAGAGCAACATTCACAAGCAGCTAAAAACGGGACACCATCCTCTGTGGAAAATGTTGATTCTGGACCAGTCCCAGTCCCAGAGACTTCCCAGTTTTAACCTGTGCCTGCCTGACTATCTATAAGCGTTTGTACTTGATTGATGTAATTCAGCCACTGAATCTGCATTTGGCTCCAATTCGTCTCAGTTCCTAAGAAATAGGAAAATACTACCTGATACTACCTGGTCTTGCTGCCTTCCTGATGTTTACGTTCTTTTAAAATCCTAACATCTCAATGTCTAACAGCTCCCTTATATATGCAACTTGTATGTCTTTCTTTTGTTTATATCATGCTTTCAGGGAAACAAAGACGTTAAAGTGAAGAGGAAGCCCTGCGCAACATGGTAGATAGTAACTGTGTTGGACTGGAAACAGACGTTTATATTGTTGAAAATAGTTATCACATCAATTTGAATTCTCTATTCTCTCTCCCCCCCCCCCCCTCTCTCACTCTCTCTCTCTCCATCTGTAAACATACATGTCTCATTAATGCATGTTACTAACTAAACTTCTGTGCTAAAGTTTCTGTGCTCTCGTCCAGCAGGTTCTCGTGGATCGTGGCTGCTGCTGTGGTCCTGCATGACGTCAACTACACATACTTCTGTCATTACTGCTACCATATCTCCATTACAGTTTATAGTTAGTTGATGATTTGCTGCTGCTGTGCATCTGTGTCTCTCTATCTCTATCACAGGTTCCACTGCTACTGTAATCATTTTATCATTCATTGTGATTCATTGTCATTTTATCAGTCATTGTAATTGTACAATATGTTTGTGTTGATTTGTCCTGTACACGTGACATCTATTGCACGTCTGTCCGTCCTGGGAGAGGGATCCCTCCTATGTGGTTCTTCCTTGAGGTTTCTTCCACATTTTTTTCCCGTTAAAGGTTTTTTGTGGCAAGTTTTTCCTCACTGGAACCGAGGGTCTAAGGACAGAGGGTGTCACTCCCTATACAGATTGTAAAGCCCTCTGAGGCAAAATGTTTTGTGAATTTGGGCTATAAAAATAAAATTTGATTTGATTTGACTAAATTGGATTAAAATGAAATTGTATAAAGCATGACATGAATATAGAAGATATTTCAACCTAGATATTCTTATATGTCACAACCTAACTTATCCTTTTAACCTATATTGTGTGTGTGTGTTGTTGTTTTCTTTTCCTGACAGTGGCAAAGTGTGGGATGACACATGGGAACCTGCAAGCTTATCTGTAAAACAGCCCACCACAGGTTGCAGAGTTGGCACTACAAGTTCCCAGTTCAAAGTTCAACATGTTGAAATTCACAATAGAAATAAAGTTAAAGTTCATCATAAAAGTTCAGAATAAAATATTGAATACACATTTCAGTCAGTGTCAGTCTCTGTTTCACTCTATAACTGGCTTAAGTACATAAAACATCTATGAATCCAATAGATCAATAATATCTCACGTAATGTGTTCATAGCTCTCGATATCTCACATTTGTGGTCTACTTCTCATTACACATATACACACACACATGGAAAATAAATAATAGAATCAAAATAGGACAATTAAATATTTGGCTGTGTAAGTACACAGTATAAGTAGGGTAGTAAAATATCAGTTTAGGAAGTCTATTAATCAAATTTTGATCTTAGAAAAATTATATATATATATATTATAGAGGAACATAGAGATAACATAATCTGTATAGTTTAACATCTTGTGTGCTGATGAAGGCTTGAATGGATCATTTATTTAACTCGATCAATAGTTTCATATCTATGACAATAATTTGATAGGTTAAACAAGCTGGTTTAGGCCTGGCAATACAGCATGCCTCCTGATACGTATACTCGCTACTCGTAAGCGCTGATGAGTTAAAGCCTTAACTAGTAGGCCTCACTGAGTACAGAACGGCTGACCTCTGACCCTTCACAAGGCGCCACGGGTCCGAAACTCGGCACAGTGATTGTGGCCCACGTACAGATACACATACTCAAAATCAGCCCCCTGCCTCAAAGCTTCGATGAGTTATCAGGAGATAGTGACCGGAAAAGAAGAGGGTCAGATTTGGGGGACTCACTAAAAAAACGTGTCTTTTTGGCCGCCGCGCGGCAGCCTTTGACCCCAGGGGCCCCAGATTTGGAACAGAGGATCCCCCGGGGGCCCTGAATAATGAACCGGGTCAGGCTCCCAACTCTGTAGGCCTTCTAGAAAGCTAACTAGCTCTACAGTGATGGGATTGTGACCAAAAAATCCCAGCAGAAGGCTCCACGACGTACGACATAGTAAAATTTCAGCCTCCTACCTCAAAGCATTGTCAAGTTATTCCCAAAAAGGTGTCCAGAGTGGGTGAACTCTGACCTTTCCAAAGGGGGTACGGGGGTGAAAATGGGGGCCCTGATCAGACCCTGCGTCCTGATACAAATACTCAGATTTCAGCCTCCTGCCTTAAAGCGCTGATGAGTTTTTCACAAACCTCTGACCCTCCTGAAGGGCGCACGGGTCTGAAACTCGACACCGTGGTCGACCATGCTGTCCCAATGCGCAGGTGCGGATTTCAGGCCCCTATCTCAATGCGTTGATGAGTTATCAGGGGATATGGCCTTGACCTTGGGGTCAGCTTGAGGTGGCTCAGATATGTTCTGTGACTGTCAATTTACCAGTGTGACGGCATGCTTTTTAATAAAACACACCCTAGCAAATATGTCAATTCGACTTTGATGATTTCTTCGACAAAACACTGAACAAAACTCACATGGTGAGTTTGCTGCATGGTGCTTTTGTGATCCTTTGAGCAGCCCAGAAAGCTTTCCATGAATAAATTTGTTACTGCATATGAATATATACACAGTACAGCTCCAGCGTAAACTGCACACAGGAAATTCCATTTTTCCTTCTCAAAATGTCTGTTGATAACAAGCTCTGTCTAAAATTAACTTTTTATTTTATCAGTCATAATATCAATGGTGACACGCACACACACTCTCAATCTTCATCAGAAGTGCTGAAGTCAACCTCAGCAGCATCCTCTGAATTTTCCTCCTCCTCCTCGTCTGTTTCCAGGAGTGGTTGGTGGCTGAGGGTTCTCTGGTAATAGTCCTTGACTTTTAGCATTTCAGCTTTCAGTTCAGTTTGTTTTCTTTAGGAGCAGGCAATGGAGTCCCTTCTTTGCATCCTCTGATATATATATATATATATATATACGGTGTGACTAATCGTCTGTATTTTACGCGTTGGGAATGAGAACGGGTTGGTTAGATACATAAAAAGGAAGAAGAGACAGAGACAGCCAAAGAATTTTTTTTTTACTTTTCATACTGGTGGGTTGTTAAATTGACCATATAACAATGCATTGTATTTAATATGCTCATTATAGATTTTTAAAATTTACACCATCTGCAAAGTAACTATGAGTAGTATGTTATAAATGTAGTAGAGTAAAAAGTACAGAATCTAATTCTGAGATATAGTGGTGTAAATGTATAAGAAGGAAAATGAAAAACTCTTGTGAGATTTTTAAATGTTTTTTAGGTCACTACATTATCCCAGCATTATCTCAAGTATACAGAGTGGAATTCAGACTGGAAAGTCTCAGCAGACAGTTTTCTTTGTACTTAAAGCAGATGTGATGTGTCTGAATAGATGTGTTTGAAGCTGAAACTTGTCAGAGGGCGTTGCTGTCAAACTGAAAAAAAAAAAAAAAAAAAAAAAAAAAAAAAACAGTCCAGTGTTGGTAGGTTTGATATCCATATCCATCCTGGTATTATTGTCAGTGTTGAGTATGGGATGGAGGAGAGCTTGGGAACCGTTGACAAGCTTTGTTCTCTGCCATTGTTCGTCTTCAGGATGTCCTTCAGGAATGTTTCACAGGAGGTCAAAGGAGCAGCTCTGTATTACTGTCTGGAGGGAAGCCAGCAGGGTACAACTCCTCTGATGTCGCTGGAAGGCTAACAACAAAATTAGCTACTTTTGTTCCACCGGGATACAAACTGGTCCAGTCTTTTGTATGTGCGTATGTGTGTGTGTTTGTTTGTGGGCCTTTCTAAAAAGTTGCTGGTGACTGTTGCTTTATTAACTTTCGTATTCACTTTTAGATAAGGGCGGATGTGTAGTCCATTTACCATTTAGATTACAGTTAGATAGCACTTTCATTCGGCTTTTGAGTATTATTATTTATGTTTATTATTATATTATCCACATTATTTCCCTGTTAAAAGGGTTTTTGTGGGCAAGTTTTTCCTCACTCGAACCGAGGGTCTAAGGACAGAGGGTGTCACTCCCTGTACAGATTGTAAAGCCCTCTGAGGCAAATGTACTTTGTGACTTTGGGCTATACAAATAAAATTGATTTGATTATTTCACATTTATGGATTTAGGTAATGCTTTTCACATGTCAGTCTAACATTATTGTACTCAAGCAAATATTCTGCCAAGGAAGCTCATTTTGGCTGCTTGAGCCAGTGATTTCATTCTTTTAGACGCTATCCAAAGGTCATAACCACAGATAAGGCTGGAATCCACATCATGAGCTTCCCCTTTACACTCACTATGACACACAGTGGTAAAGCATTTGCATTACTGCTGAGACCAAACTAATCTACCTGTAGAGCTCATGTTCCATAATACCCCAAGATGATCTGGAGTGAACAAATCCACTGTTTTCTGGCCTCAGACTTAGAAGTACTGACACTGCTTCACACTCGGCTGTGGGCTGTATATGACACAAGTAGTGCATCATTTCTATAATAGAGTATCTTTTTTGATAGATGTAGAAATGGTCACGCTACCGATCTAATAAGTGGATAAACCACCAGCTACTGGAAACTGCATAATGTTTAAATAGTTATGCTATGCTCACTGGGAAATTAAGTTAAATTAGTACCATTATATATAGCAACAGTAAGGTGAGGTTGGTTTGTGGTTTTGCCAATCCAGTTTGGTGTTCAAGCTTAACCCACTGAGATTTTGTGATTTCTTGCAAATTAAAAACAGACAGGAAAATGATAGTCTGCCACACATATAGTGTTAGCCTCACAGCTGAGTAGAACACGTTTTTAAAGGCTTTATAAACAATGACACCATAATTCCCCTTTTCAATATACTGTAACTCTTATATATATCTGTTCCTGACAACTGCCAAGTCATTCATTATCATATCTGTTTTCTGTGTTAGCGAGGTAGCTAGCCAGCTACTAACATAGTTTGTCATTTGTCCTGTTAAAGTTCCTGCATAGCACTTTTTATATAAACAAAACACATCCTGTATGCGTGTCAAAGTAAATGCCCTCTAGAGTTTAATAGGACAGAAAGTCTTCATTTCTTAACAAGGCTTTTATCATGAAAAATTGTCAACATAACAATATAACATAAAGTTAATGGAATTTAGTTTGTACCACTCACAACATTAAAAAAGGCATTTCAAAATATCTATGCCTGTCAAACTAAGTACGCCAGGCCAGGTTTACTCTTCACAGCTTCTTCTAACTGTCAAGAAGATTTTGGCAGCTAAAGATAACATGCTTCTGGTTCCAACAAAAGAACTTCATATGTGAGAGATGTATTAGTATGCAGTGTGTTTTTCCTTAAAAAAAAAAAAAAAACTTGTCCTCATTGACCAGGTTTAAGACTTGTCAAATCTACCACTCACTGACACTGCAGATGTTGATTCATCTGTAGCAAAAAGTTTAATTAGAACAACGATTGTTGTATTTTTTATGGATATCCTGAGCGGATTAACCTCTCAGACAATAGGCTCCCCCACAAAGTTCAAATTCCAACCATATATGGTTGGAAACATCTGTCCTTAGTGTGGTTTCCCCTGCTCTCTGTTCCTTGGTAATGAAGCCTGTCTGCACTGTTATTTGTACTCAACAATGGTGGGGTAAACTGATGTAGCAAGGAGGCTGCAATTTGATAATTTGTGTGTGTGTGTGTGTGTGCGTGTGTGTGTGGTGTGTGCAAAGGGAGTTGGGAAGGCAATTACATGAAGAAGCAACCCATGACGGCATTTACTGTTCTCATAAGCAAAGCTCAAGAGTACTGAATGTGACCATGCGACCCGAATAATGTCAACAGACACATGTAGGCACACTTGCATTTGTGAGCACACACACACACTTCTATCAATGTATTCGTATGCTGTTGTGTATCCAAGCTAGACAGTCTTCTTTCTTGTCTGTCTCTTCATTTTCCAACTGCAGTGAGACAGTGTGATCAGCTCTGTGCTGTATCATCATGCAGCCTCACAGCAAAAATTATCTCAGTTCATGGATGTAAGTACAAACATCAAACCCTCTTTTAGTGCCTAACTGGCTGTTGAGATCACACTGTAAATAATGATATTTATCATTTGATGGCCTAACTTATGTTGTGGCCAAATCTCTGTTCTTCAGTCCTAAGTGCTACTTAAATCATTGAGATAATAACTATCATCTTCTGCAGGCTTTATGGTGTATTTAAGAGCTGAGGGTACAATAACACACATTATGACAAAGCTATGGTTGTTTTTCACGTCAATCCTGAAAGTGATTTCAAAAGTAAAAGTGATTGGATTAATGTCTAATCTGAATTTTAAGTAAATGTTGAAAACTCAAAGCACTCTTTTCCTCTTTTTTTCTTTTGGGTTGTTTTCGCTTACAAAATTAGGAAGCCTCTGAAAAGACTTGCCATCTGCAGCTCGGCAAACTTATAATTAGTCCCATAATATCTAGCCCGAGCCTTTCTTGCATCTCTGTCGCATCTTCATTAGGAAGAGCTCAAACACAAGAAGGGGCAGTGAGTGAGGGAAACAAGAAGCCATCTTAGTGAACTGAGAGATGTCTTCAGTCTTTTCATTTCCAGTTAATTACAACTTCAAACTCTATCACTACATGGACACTTTCTGGTTCTACTTCATGTGCACAGTATGATGGCTGCTTATTGGTGAGATAGCACTCACTTTCGGTTTCAGCATGACATAAAGTTATTTCAGTCTCTCTAATCATTTCACATCTCATCTCAGTTTTTACTTAGGCTTCTACTACTTCTACTTAATTTTTTTTCTTACATACAAAACATACATACAATTTTACAATGAATGAATCATAAAAAGATATTCATTGTACTTTAATGAGGGAATGCAACAATATGGCGTGTCACTTTCACACATAGTTTATATATGAGTGACAAGACTGAATAGAGACATACAAGATTGTCCCTTCCCATGGATGTAGCCAAAACATTTATGCATGGTCTCATTTTCTCACATATTTCATATTGCATCACCTGTTGGGGGCAGGCCAATGAATCTACCATTAGACAGCTAAAATCACTATATGAACAAGCTATAAAAATTCTTGATAAAAACCCCCTCATTACCACCACTGTAATATACTAAAGAAACACTATTTATTAAGCTTTGAAAACTTTAGAGAGTTTTCAAGCTTGTGTCTGGTGTATAGGATTCTACATGGTCTGGCCCCAGCAAGTCTTTTGGAGTTTGTATGTCATCGCCCTGCTAGTTCTATTCGATCCTCAAGAATAGCATTTGTTTACGACTGTAGAATACCTCCTTACCGCACAAATTTTGGGCAGTCTTCTTTTTCTGTTAAAGCCGCAACACAGTGGAATGCACTACCAGTTAATTTAAAGCGCTGTCTCTCCATCAGGAGCTTTAAGTCACAGCTGAAATGTTCACTAAAAAACAGTCAAAACTGTAACCACTGATTTATGGTGCTGACAGAATGTTTTTATGTTGTGTGTGTTTGTGTGTGTGTTGTATTTATGTATATGTTCATATGTATTTTGATGTTTTATGCCCTTCCAGGGACTGCGGATGTAAAATAGCCTGAGGCTAACTCTGGTACAATGCATGAAATGTTTTAATTGTACATGGTCCCTAATAAACGTAAACAACAACAATCACAACTTTTCTGTTTCTTTCTTTGATTGTTTGCATTAAAAATTTCCCTGACTTGACAAAGCTCTTTCAGAGCTACTCAAGACATTGTTGTCTGTTTTTTGTTTAAACCTCTTACTGATAACAAACCATAACTATAACATACACTCAGATTATTCTTAGGCACAACCAAACTGAAAATAATATACAGTCCTGCTCTAAATCTGACCTTTATTAAGGTTATATCATTGAGTTTTAGCTGTTTTGAGGTGTTGATGGAAATAAAAACATTTCTAATATTATTTCTAATATAAGCCTGTTTTGAATAAAGGCCTGCTACTATCTGAAGTTGAGGTAAATAAAGAGTCTAGCCACTATTTGTGGAAAAATTGTTAAAAGTAAAAGCATCCAAAAGAATTTGAAATTCAGGCTGGGAGTTGCTGTTTCAAACGCCACTGACAGCCACTGAATTCATTTCTAAAACAAAGTATTCACATACATTCAACTTGCAGCAAAGATGGAAATCCAGCACAAACCTTGAATGTACCCATCATATCAATCATTTTGAGTGAAGAAGTCAGAAATCATAGAGCAGACATCCAGAAAACTTCTATGTATGATCTCCCTCAGCTGCTGCTTCCACACCCAGATGTTGGAGCCCTTACCCATGAAGCAGAGAATGGGCTACACGTAGATCTGGACCCCCCCTGAACCTCCTATCACAACAATAATAGGAGGTGTTCATTCCAAACACATGGAACAATGTCTGATGTTTTCAATTCCCTCTGAGCTGCTCTTAAGGATTTTGTACCAACACGATGATGTTTTTTGGGGTTCTACACCACCTATATCTGACACTTTCTCCTCCAAATCACTACTAGCTTCCTCATTGTGGAAGATCTGATCAACAGCCTGTTGAATAGTCTTTCTGCCATAACCTCGGAATATGTATGGGTTATTATAATTAAAAAAAGCTAATATTTATAATAACAAACATTCACTTGCATTGTGTTTTCACTGTCACCAAGTGCTTGCTCATGGTGGAATTGTTAGTCTCTGTAAATAATATTATAAAGAGTACGGTCTAGACCTGCTCGGTATGGAAAGTGTCATGAAATAACTTATGATTTGGTGCTATACAAATAAAATTGAACTGAATTGAATACTGAAGATACTGATTAGGTACAAGGAACTAGTGTGCATATTCATGTTTCATCTTGAGCAAAACAAATAACTGAGCATAGTTTACTCAGCATCTAATAATGATCTAATTCTGTCTGACTGATGATATAATGAATGTGTTTGTGTATCTGTTTTTGCTGGGGCACATAATAAGAAAGAAAAATAATCACCCATTCCAGAGAAATACAAACTGAAAAGATAAAGTCAGCTCTGCTGTGTTTATGTAGATCCTCTAAAATCATTTTTGGCACCCTGGGCTGTGACCTGATGTTGAGACAATAATTAAATATTGTCTTAAAAATTAGAAAAACAATATGTCACCTATGATGTTAGCTTTTAACCGGTTAGCAGCTCTGTGACACCACTGTGGATAACTGAATGAGTGTCTCACTGTTCCCCAGACAAGCTTATGTCATAAATGTTTCATATTTGAACCAAGATTCAATTATCAGTAATTGTGCTTACTGTGAATTTTCAGCCAGAGTCATGTTGTAGAGCCTTTTACAGCCACATTTATTTATACCATAGTGTCTGACAGTGCACCCTGTCTTCCTGTATTCCAATGCTTAGTAGTGAGTCATAAAGAGTGGCATCTTTGTCAAAAGCAGTGCAGGGGAATCCAAGATGGCGGCGCAGAGGGTGGCTGACTTTTTCTGAGCTCCGCACCATCACGTTGATATTTCATACAAAATTCCGCCCGACTCGATATTTGCTAAAACCCTGATGTCATGCTTTTTAACATGAGTATTGTGCACTACTTTTTGAGATGCCAAGACAAGAGGCCACCAAAAGAAAACCTAAATCTGACCAAGAGCAGGCTAGAAGCTACTGCTAGCATGCCTGACCAGAGGAGGAAGAGCAACAACAGCTACAAGCTAATCCCGAGGTTGTCCTTGACGCTGCTTTTCGTCAAACTATTCAAGAAATAACGGCAAACATAACCAGAGTGATTGATGAAAAGCTTGGGCCGTTATCCCAAACGCTACAGCCCCACGCCCAGCAGCTGAAAGAGATCGAGGAGCGAACCACCTAGGCAGAGAATAGGATTGCTGCCACTAAACACACCTGTGAGACGGTGGATACGCGGGTTCAAGAGCTTGAAAACCAAATACAAAGCATGGCTGAGCATATCGACAACCTCGAAAATAGAGGCAGAAGAAAATGTCTGGGTTATTGGTCTACCAGAAGACGCAGAGGGGAGTAACCCAACAAAGTTTTTCTAGATCTAGATACCCGACCTGCTCGAGCTGGAGACAAAAGCTGGCCGTGTCAAAATCGAAAGAGCTCACCGCACCCTGGCGCCCAAGCCCGAACCGAACAAGCGGCCGCATCCCTTCCAGATCAGATTTCACAACTTCATCGACAAATAGAGGGTGTTGTACGCTGCAAGATGCAGCGGGACCGTGAAGTACAAGGAATCCACCATCATGTTCTTCCAGGATCTGTCAGCCGCGGTGCTGCACAAAAGAAAAAGATTTGATGAAGGTGAAGAAACGTCTGCGGGACACTGGGGCCAAATACATGATGCTCTACCCGGCCACACTGACTTACCAGCCGATCTGTTTATGTTTGCGGGCAAGATGGGATAAAAAAAAAGTTGTTTTTTCGTAGATGGATCATATATTTTCGCTATGTGATTAATAATGAGGGCTCACAAAGCTAAAATTGCGCAATTTCAAAGAATAATCTTTGCCCTACCATCCTATATTTATGGTGTGTAAACCAATATCACAGAGAGTACTCTAATTTATTTCTGTTGCAGGATGGGAACCCTTTTTTTTTTTTTTTGGCCTGCCCATCCTTGTGTAAGGGCGGATATTATCACTCTTGTGGTACTATTTGAGTTTGGAACTGTAAGAGAAGTTGACCGAGTTAGAGTTCTGTAACAGAGAAGGTCATTGTACATGGTTACTGAGTGTGGAAAGTTTCTTCCACAGTGCTGTTGGCACGTCTGTTATTTGCAATTTGTGTTGTTAGTCAGCTGGATTTCAGTCGGGTACAGGAACTACACTGAGAGCATAATACATTTGGAAGCTTAAATATTGTCAGTAAAAAATGCTATGACCTGTGACACATTGAAGCTGTGCACTTGGAATATTAAGGGAAGCCACTCTCCCATTAAAAGGGAAAAAGTATTGTCATCTTTAAAAAAACGAAAAGATTGATTGATTGCTATGTTGCATGAAACACATCTGAATATCTGAGGACCATTTAAAACTGCAACAGTGTGACTTTGATCAAGTCTATTTCTCATCTTTCACCACCAAAAGCAGAGGGGTGGCAATACTCATTAGGAAAAGGAGGCTTTTGCCAAACTATCTGAGCTTGCGTTGGAAAATGGTGACTTTAATTGCAATAAAAATAATCCGTAATCCGTTGATGGACAGGTTTCTGTAGGTGCTTTAGCTCTATCAAAGCAGTCAAAACAAATCGTTGGTCTGTGCAAGGACTTGGGATATGTGGATGTTTATTGACACTTCACCCGGCGAATTATACAATTGTTACACAAGAATTGATTACTTCTTTCCCCCAAAAGAGCTTATGGAATCTGTTGTCTCCTGTTCAATTAGAAACGTCATAATATCAGATCATGCAGCAGTTTATATGAATCTTACAGTTAAAAACCTCTCTAAAGGCCCACTTACACCGAAGGCGTTACGGCTGCGCCGCGGTCATCGGAGCAGATAGCCGCCAGTCTAGTCAATGAGAGCACTCACACAGGGCGTGTCTCAGCAGTGTCTCAGAAGCGTCTCTCTGCGCCACGGCGCAAGCTTTCCGTAGCATTTCTATTTTTGACATAAGCCTTTGCTAAACCTCGTAAATTTCAACAGAGCACTGCGCACCAGACAGGAAATCTGACACAGAATCAACATAATAAACTTCCGCCCCCTTCAAAATAAAACACAATACGCAGTTTATGTAGCTTTTTACAACTTCACATCAACGTTACGTCATGACCAGTGGCACCAGGTCAGCAGTCAATTAATCAAAGGGTCTCAACATGGACGATGAGAGACTAATTGTTAAAGTGGAACAACACACAATCATTAATGACACAACAGATGCTTTTTATAATCTCCTCCACGTCGGAGAAGCAAAGTCAGCTGTTTGTTGCTGTTGTTTTCTTTATACACAGTTTATTGCGGAACTCCAGGATTCTCGTGTGAAGGCCAGCTCGCTCCACTGCCATTATGCGGCTAACACACGCCCAGTGTGAGTTGACGCCGGGCAAAGGACACAGCTAAAACGCGGCACAGCCGTCACGCTGCCGTTACGCCTCCTGTGTGAGTCCTGTGTAAGAAACCTGTGAGAATGGATACCTCGATTTTAAAAGATCACAAATACACATCATATTTCACTACAGAATTCAGGCATTTTCTCCACCAACTCTCCCTCAGCTCCCAACATCCCTGCTCTGGGAGACTTCCAAGGCTTATGCCAGGGGGTTGATCATATCCTATACTGCTACCAAAAGACGTACAAATATGGAGCAACAACTTTTATTAGAAAAAAGGTTAAGTATTTCAGAGAGGCAATATATCAAGAAACCTTCAGCAATTAAACTGAAGGAAATTACTGCTATTCGTTCCACATTAGACTCCTTACTAACAAAAAAAGCAGGGGGAAAATTAGGATATGCAAAACAAAGATTATTCGAACATGGGGACAAACCAGGAAAATACTTAGCCAATTTAACAAAAAAGCGTAGGGCCTCTCAAATTACTGAGGCAATTTTAGATGAGTCAGGGACTTACTTGCTCCTCCGATTCTAAAATAATTAACAACACTTTTAAAAAAATCTATACAAAATTATATCAGTGGGAACAAGCTAACAATGCTAAAACTTTAAGCTTTCTTCTCCGAACTTGATCTCCCAACCATATCACAAGATCAGAGATCTAAATTATATGCCCCGATCTCAGCGGCTGAACTGTGGAGGCCATTGAACTTCTTCGGTCAGGCAAAGCACCAGGCAGTGATGGTCTTGGTAGTGAATTCTATAAAAAATTTCAAAACATCTTAGTAAAACCTATGATAAATATGTTTAATCATAGCACTCTCCCACGACCACTAAGGGAAGCTAATATTTCACTGATTTAAAAAAAAGGAAATGCCCTGAGGATTGTGTCTCATACAGACCGAGCTCGCTGCTAAATGTGGTTTTAAAAATCCTCTGCAAAATCTTGGCAAGACGCCTGGAAGGCCTTCTACCATTTGCAGGAGTGTCAAAGATGTGGCCCGCCTAGCTTTTTCATCCGGCCTGCAGCCCATTTTAATAAAATACAATTTTATTACATTTTTTCATAATATTGTGACGCACCGCCGCGTAGCGCTTCTGTGCGCGCCAGTTAGCTTAACACCGCATGTGTATCCGCGGCTCACTAGAGCAGGCGCTCATGAAGGCTTGGTTCTTTGTGAGCAGGTAGCGGACACTTTGTTTCAATCTTGACACCCTCGTTGGAAAAATGTCGCTGTCGAAAAAGAGAAAGGTGGACACTGAGTGTCGAATCTTCCAGGAATAATGGACTAATTCATATTTTTTCACGGATGAATGGGAAACTTGTGTTTGGTGTGCATGCAGCAACTGGCTGTGCTAAAGGAATACAATCTTAAACTACTACAAGAGTCGGCAAGTTCGGTAAAGTTCGAAAGATATTCACAGATTCGGACTTCCAGGATCAATTAAGTAAGAGGGGAAACCTTGTCCTGCAAATTTCAGTTCCAAGAGAGACGCTGCAAACAAAAATCAATAACTCCACTGTTATACAGTATGGAGACTCCAAAATCACTCCACACATCAACAGTCTTCTCATGGTCATACTACAACAGCTGTTTTGAAAAAAAAAACAGGTTTTGCTTAATTTTGATGAGTTTTTATTGAAAATATTAATCAATAACTCCACTGTTACGCATTATTATGACTCCAAAATCACTCCACACATCAACAGTCTTCTCATGGTCATACTACAACAGCTGTTTGGAAAAATAAATTTTTTTATTATTTTGGGGAGACTAGAGGTCTAACTTGGCTTTGATTTTTGTCATTGATGAAACCTGGAACATTTCTTACATATTTTTTTTTGTGTCCATGCTATATTGTTAAAATAATCCAAGCTTATGCCTTCCAAGTCATCTGCTTGCTCCGCTATGAGCTCTGCTGTGAGATATGACAAACATGGTTTGAGATTTTTTGCACGTTTTGTAAACTATTGTGATGTGTTACTGCACAACTTGAAATTGTACTTACTTTTAAAGCCTTCAGTTTGTTACTTTTTATTTTATTGAAGAAAAATTCTTTAAATAAAAAAGATTTTGTATTGCACTTGTTTTTAGCACATTTTTTTATCTATATTTTTTTATATTTTCAAATTTATGCAGTGATTTTTGTGCTCCGGCCCCCTTGAGCTCATATATAGTTGTATGCGGCCCCTGGACAAAAATGAGTTTGACACCCCTGATTTATAGTAAAGGAGAATCAAACTGGAAGAAGATGGGTACACTGTGGTCATAAAGGGATGGACATGGTCAGGAACAATACTCAGGTAGGCTGTGGCGTTGCAACGATGCTCAGTTGGTACTAAGGGTCCAAAAGTGTGCCAAAAAAATATCCCCCACACCATTACACCACCACCACCAGCCTGAACTGTTGATACTGTGGATATAGATGTAGAGCACAAACCCACTAACTATTCAAGTAAATACAATGTTTAGGAAGGTATAATGAAGTGAATGCATGGAACAGATGTATGGAGTTTACGACTCAGCAGAAAAAACAGTCAGTGTTGACTATAGGGCTATTTTAGGAGTGTCGTGAAAAAAGGTTTGCACAAGATCCCTTAAAAGGGAAAATACTATTTACAGCAGTTAAAGAATATAGGGACATATAACCATATAAGGTAAGGCAAGAAGTGATGTTGATAAACCGGTGTGGG
Organism: Collichthys lucidus; assembly: GCA_004119915.2. NCBI lineage: Eukaryota > Metazoa > Chordata > Actinopteri > Sciaenidae > Collichthys > Collichthys lucidus. Next base: position 13,511,931 of record CM014086.1, on the reverse strand, counting down.
GGAGTATAAGAACAGGGAGCAGGAAGGACTCCTCAGATCTTACTTGGCGTTTGGCTGTAACAGATGTATGTTCTGTGGTAGGATCTCCAACAGCTGTTGTTATAACTGGAATAAATACTTTGAACGGATCCACGTCTTCTGAGTGCTCATCTTGCATCAACCAATTCGGGGAGGTGAATTAAGATTTTGCCTCAACAGTTTTGGGGGCTTGTCCGGGATGCAGGAAGAGCTGGTTTTGGCTTAAAGGACAACACACGAGCGAGACAGGACACAGACCAGGTCTAACAGAAGGTAAGCAGAAGCCTGTTTAATTCAAATTCTGCATATTAAAAAAGCTAAATTAAGTGTCCTGGATCTGTGAGTGTGAAGTCTCTAAATTTAAAGCGTGTGATCGTTGCAAAGTTTGGTAAGCGGCCAGAATTAATGAAGTTTTGAGAAAATAAGAAGAGTAAAGAAGTGTAAAATACCTTAATTGGCAAAAAAGAGAAATAACAGACTGCCTTGGTCGTGGCAGGACAAAGCCGTCCGCAGGGACAGTGCCCTAAGGGGGCGGCTGGGTTAGTAGACCCGGGGAGTTCAAGGCCCCCGAAATCCATCTAGGTTTGAAGCGTTGGAGTGTAATATCTCCGTAAACTTTTGTGGGGAAAAGAGGCCCACGGAGTGCAATATCTCTGGAAATTCTAGAGGAAAGTCTGTTGGGTTAAAATCCCATAAATAAATAATAAATAAATAAAATCGCCACAAAGGCTGGGACAGGGTCCCGTGAGGTATAATTAAATTGTAAATGTGTTTTAAATGCTCAGCTGAAAATTATGTGTTGAAATATTGTGTTAAATGTTGTGTTAAAATTGCAAATGTTGCTTTATCTTTGATGTCTAACTGTCTGTTTGTGTTTTGTGAGGGAAATTAAGTGTGTAAAACCTATACTTTGAAGTGTCTGAAGTGGTCATTTTTGTCATAAAGGTCAGTTGCTCTGGTTTATGCCATATAAACTGACTGGCTGCTCTGACTCTACTACTGAATAGGACTGGTTGTTTGGGGCTATTCCATACAAACCAGTTGGCTTCAAAGTTTAGCCAGGATTAGTAGGATAGTGTAGAATGAAAGGTGAATTTGATAAAAATAATGGGGCCCCGTGGGGACCTGGAAGCTTTTTGAAGAACAAATTGCTAATGTAATGATGGCTGCGGCCAGAGTTATAGAGAGAAAAGATAAGGAGGCTAGGTTAAAGAGTGTGAGGGAACAGCTAGAACAGCTAGTTAAATATAACGGAAAAAGGCTCTCCGATACAGGCTCCTTAGGAGCCTGGCTATGGCAGAAAGAAAAGGAATGTGCAGTCAGGAGAGATGAGGCACAAGAGAAGGAAAAGAAAGCAGGTAGACTGCAGAAAGGCAAGTGGAAAAAGGAAGGGAAAGATCTAGATCAAGATCGACGGGGATGGTCTGAGCTGGCAGTTTGGTGGCAAAGCGTTGAACATTTGAATAAGGATGAAGGGAAGCCATCATGCCAACATAAGGTAAGACCAGACTCACAACCTACATCTCCACCTCCATATGCCCCTCCTAGTGCACCGCCTACGGTGGGTATTTATCCCACTATACAGCTTACAGAGGGTAAGCTACACATTGACGATGACCCAGACTCAGACTGGACTGGACAAGGAAGTGACGGTGACACCACATCAACTAAATATAGACCTATAGAATGTACACCTCGGAAGCCAGAAGTGCCTGAGACTGAGAAAGACGATCCCTTTGCACAACGCAGAACATGAGAAGAACAATTAGAGCGCACACAAATAGACGAGGAAAGGCAGGAACAGGAGCTAATGGCCAAACTAATACAGCAGGTAGACAGGGAGGCTAGAGAAGAAGACGAGAGAAGGCAAATAGAGGCGGCCCGAAAGGCCCAAAGTACCCCCCGCATTCCCAAAGCAGACCGAGAACAGGCGAAGGTGTATCTTAGGGCAGCTGGGAAGTGGGAGGATGGGCCGAAAATAGGGAAAAAGGCAGACGTCACAGGGTTCATGAAAGGGATGCGGGAGGCAGAAGGATCAGCCAGGGGAAGAAGAGAACAGGATTGATTAACTGACATAACTGACTGTTATGGGCTTGATCAAGCCACAGGTAGAATTCACCACATGATGACCCGATCCCACAGAAACCCTACACAGCCCCTAGCGTTCCAATACCCCTTAATTGGCACAGGAAACCATCATAAATATCGCCCCTTTGGAATAGGTGACGTACAGGCCCTAGTGGATAAATTACCCCCAGTAGCAGAAGGTGGGGGTTTATGGCTAAGCCAGTTGGACAGTCTCACAGCAGGACACAGGTTAGCTCTGGGAGATTTCAGAGCAGTGATAGCTAGATGCTTGACAGGGGCAGACGTACACGAGATTGAACAACAGGCCCAAACCCAACTTACAGATGATAGCATGCCATTCACACGGGTTAGTACACGAGTAGGGAGAGTGATGAGAGAGGTACCCCCTCCCTAATGCAGCAGTTATGCCTGTCAGTTAAAATGGGATCTAAAACAGAACCCACGCGAGTTCTTAGATAAAGGTAAGGACACGTGGGTAAAACATACAGGCTGTCATCCAGGAAAGGCAGGGGTACAGAGAGAGTGGTATAGACAGGCCATTTTAGAGGGTGTTCCAGAGCAAGTGAGAAATGCTATGAAGAATAATCCGGACATGCTAGGGTGTGAGTCACATGTGTGGGAAAGACATCTTATACATCATTTATCTAGAGCACAAGACACACATGAGGGCGAGCAAGACACAATTAAAGATCTACAGGCACAGCTGTTGAGGATGCAGATACTAGAGGCGAAACAAAAAGTGAATGATAAGAAAAAACAAGATAAATCACAGGCTAAGGTGATGGTAGCCGCTGAGCCGCCAGGGACTCCTGATCTTTATCCTGTTCCCCCTTGGGTGCCACAACCATCTCAGCAGTTTGCACAGGGAGGTGGGGTCGGACCAGTGAGAGGCAGAGGCATGTGGAGAGGGGGCGAGGAAGGGGCGGACCACCATGAGGAGTGCCGGGAGGAGGCCGCTGTTACTACTGTAAGGAGCAGAGACATTGGGCATGTGATTGTCCCTACCTGTATCCCAGGGAAGATTCGGGTAACCCAAACTCGACAGGACGCAAATGGGGACAACATGGTCTGCCTCTACCTTGCGGCTCAGACACCGTGCCATGCCCAATCAAAGGTCAAGCCACCACCCACCCTGTGAACCACCAACTGCCAGTCTCAGGATGGGACCAATGGGAGGAGTGGGGAATGCATCAACAGCAATGACACGACCCACAGAGAGACCCAGACAGCATTAATATGGCAGACCCAATGCTGTCCCTAAGAGTGGGAACGAAAAAACTGCCGTTTTTAGTAGACACTGGGGCCACTTGTTCTACCTTGATCCACACGCCCCCAAACACACTGTCAACAAAGACTATTACGGTAATGGGCTTCTCTGGGGAAAAACAGACTCTGCCAATCACAGTGCCACTTCTCACCCAGCTGGGTGGACAGACTATAAAACATCCATATGTGCACTCACCTACAGTGTCGATGAATCTAATGGGGAGAGACCTCCTCATTAAGTTGGGGGTATCTATTCTGTGTCACCCTGATGGACTAGTTGTAACTCTGCCAAATGGAACTAAGTTTCAGTGTGCCAGTACAAACACCGAGGGGCAGTATCTCCTCAGATCTGTGGAAGAACAGTATGCTGACATCTACTGGGGGATGCTAACACCTGAAACTCTAGAGAAACACGGTATCCTCTCTGTTTATCAGGAGTGGAAGCCCTGGATCACCCAGCTCGAGCCGTATGTCTCTCCTCCTGATCCCCCTCACGTTACCCTCTTTTATGACAGATTGGAAACAGATTGGTACCAAGACAAATTTCAGGACCAGCTTGAAGGTAAAAGCTGGACAATTGAAATTCGAAATATTTTTGTGGCACTCGAAAGAGTAGCTGCAGGGGTAGTTCTGAGTCCTGAGCTGTTGCAGAGGTACATGATGTCAGATGAAGCTGCACCACAAGTCTCTCTAGCGCTGCATCCACAACACCAAGCTAAAGAATTAGGAGGTGTGGTAAAGAGGGCGTTAGCCCAGCCTGATTGGCAGAACACTAACATACCACAAGTACAGTACTCTGCTTTGGCTAAAACATACAAAATAGTGATAACAGCATCTAATTCTGCTGTCATGAAGCACGACCACATTACCAGGCACCATGGTAGGGAGAAGACAGACCACTACCTGACAGCAGAAATGATTGACAAATTACCTGACCATCTGTGGGCACAAGGTCCCACAGATGTAGGGCTAACAGATTGCGCACCTATCGCATTCTCAGTTAATACTGATACACCATTGTGGGTACGTCAATATCCCCACAAATCACAGGCTGAGACAGAGATCCAGGACACAATAGAAGGACTAATTGAGAACGGTGCGTTAGAACCCTCTCAGTCAGCCTGGAATACACCCATCCTCCCTGTGGAGAAGAAAGGGACAGATAAATACCGCATGGCACATGACCTTAGGCCAATTAACATCATCAACCCATATGTGGCTCTAGCAAACCTGGACCTCTCTCAGAGTTGGTTTACCTGTATAGATTTGGCTAACGCTTTCTTTTGTCTCCCCCTAGCAGAAGAATGCAGAGATCTGTTCATTCACCTATAAGGGTTACCAATTGCGATACACCCGGCTGCCACAAGGGTTTGCACTTTCTCCTGGCCTATTTAATCAGGTACTCGAAGAAGCACTGAGTGACTGTCCTTTACCCGAAGATATAACACTAGTACAGTATGTAGATGATCTACTGGTAGCCGGACCTACAGCAGCCTCTTGTATCAATGCGACACGTTCTGTTTTACAACACTTGGCAAATAAAGGTTTTAAGGTAAGCAAGACTAAACTTCAGGTAGCCAGAAAACAGGTTTCATTCCTAGGACGTATGATATCACAAAAGGGGGTCAGCATGTCTCCAGAACACAGATCAACTATTTTACATCACCCTAAGCCAATTAAGGTAAAAGACATGCTCTACTTTTTAGGCCTGACAGGATACAGCCGTAGTTATGTAGCCAACTACTCCCTGAGAGAGTAGCAGTCATAAAGTGCAAAGGACATGACACAGGTAATACTAAAGTGGCAAGAGGTAACAATGCAGCGGATCAAGCAGCAAAACAGGCGGTGGGTTACTCGACAAAATTGTTTTTAATGACTTCAGAGACAGAACTGGAACCAAGACTGGACATGACACGACTAAACTGAATTACAGGCTAAAGCTTCTCCACAGGAGAAAACCATGTGGAAAGCCAGAGGGGCCACAGAGACAGAAGGCCTCTGGAGAGGACCAGATGGCCGTCCCATTATACCCCTGGGGCTGCGTAAGACAGTTATGGAGGAGGCACATGGAGTGGGACATGTGGGTGTGGTCCAAATGATGAGAAACCTTCAAAATTGGTGGCATCCTTTCTTGAAAGATATGGCCAAGTACTTAATCAAAACATGTGAACAATGTACAAAATTCAACGCTAGACCAACTGTCAGACAAGAACCAGGTAGGTACCCCTTAGAGACAAACCCAGGGAGAGAAATTATTATAGATTACACAGATGTGATAGATTCAGTCAGAGGGTACAGGTATATGTTGATGTGTGTGGATGCGTATACAGGATGGCCAGAGGCATGCCCCACCAAGAAGGAAGAAGGTAAGTCGGTAATTAAGTTTCTGGTAAATCAGTATATTCCACGGCATGGTTTTCCTGAAAAGATTAGATCCGATAATGGGACACATTTTAAAAATCAGGATCTCCAGCAGGTAGAGGTAATGTTGGGGTTGAAACACTCTTTTGGTACCGTCTATCACCCACAGTCACAAGGAAAAGTGGAACGAATGAATCAAACAGTAAAAAGCAAATTGGCAAAAATCTGTGCACAGACTAAATTGAATTGGGTGGATGCTTTACCTCTGGCTCTTATGTCTATTAGGAGCTCAGTCAATCAGAGTACTGGGTTCACCCCACATGAACTCCAGACGGGGAGGGCTTTCCCCGGACCGTATTCTAAGTTACCCCTGATGGAAAGTGATGATCAAAACCTAACCTCTAAAGTTTACTTCCATCAACTACAGGGCTTGGTGTCAGCATTTTCCAAGCAGGTGAAGGCCCAAGAGGAGAGTGCCACGAAGACAGCACCTCCAGAAGCAGAGTGGGTTTTGTTGAGAGTCATCAAACGAAAGTGGTCCGAACCACGCTGGACAGGGCCATTCCAGGTCACGGAGAGTAAAGGTGAGACCTGGTTCCACTGGAGCCAGTGTGCCGTGGCTGACGAACCACATCGTTCCCTAACTGAGGACCAGAAGGATCTTCAAGCTGAGAGCACTGAGCCGGCTTAGAAATAGATCCCACCTGCACAGGGGCAGAATAATCCCCGGGTGGTGATCAGGGCACCAGGGCAGTCTACCCCTGGGGCCCGAAGAAAGACGAGCTGGAAGACGGGAGGAGGGGAAATAAGCGCTCCTCTCCTAAACGTGGTGTGTCAAACCACCAACTCAAGAAAGAAGGAAGACAACATTCAGCAGCCTTGAGCAAAGAAAGACAAAAACCTAATTAAGTTGTGCATATTGGGCTGGTGTGTTATTCTAGGGATGTTTATGTGGGCAATGAGTAAGCTGGGTGTCACAGGACAGACCCGGGTGTAGGGAGATTAAGATTTGTATTAGACAGTTAAATATTTATATATATTATTACTTACTATATATAGTGTTTTCCAGTATATGTAATTTGATATATAGGCATGTTTGGTCAATGGAAAGGTCTTATGTCCCTTATGATTTCTATTTCTATGTTTTTAGCCATTATAGTTACGTGTGGTTGTTGCTGTATTCCCTGTATCAGTTCCCTCTCACCAAGGTTGATAACAGCTGCAATAGAGAAAAAAGACATCCATGGGATGATGCTACTTGTTCAATTGGAGGACCCACAAGTGGAGAGTGATAAAGATATCCTTAGGCGTTATTAGGAATGATAACAAGCCACCTAAAATTATTGACTCTGAATAAATCTAGTCATGATAATTAGAGATTTGGAAAATGTGATCTCCTTGTGGGAGATCAAAAGAGGGAATTGTGGATATAGATGTAGAGCACAAACCCACTTACTATTCAAGTAAATACAATGTTTAAGGAAGGTATAATGAAGTGAATGCATGGAACAGATGTATGGAGTTTACGACTCAGCAGAAAAAACAGTCAGTGTTGACTATAGGGCTATTTTAGGAGTGTCGTAAAAAGGTTTGCACAAGATAGAGCAAAAGGATTGTGTCCTTAAAAGGGAAAATACTATTTACAGCAGTTAAAGAATATAGGGACATATAACCATATAAGGTAAGGCAGGAAGTGATGTTGATAAACCGGTGTGGGGGAGTATAAGAACAGGGAGCAGGAAGGACTCCTCAGATCTTACTTGGCGTTTGGCTGTAACAGATGTATGTTCTGTGGGAGGATCTCCAACAGCTGTTGTTATAACTGGAATAAATACTTTAAACGGATCCACGTCTTCTGAGAGCTCATCTTGCATCAACCAATTCGGGGAGGTGAATTAAGATTGCCTCAACAATACAAAGGCAGGATGCTTTCGACACCAAATTCTGACCCTACCATCCGAATGTTGCAGCAGAAATCGAGACTCATCAGACCAGGCAATGTTTTTCCAATCTTCTATTGTCCAATTTCGGTGAGCCTGTGCGAAGTGTAGCCTAAGTTTCCTGTTCTTAGCTGACAGGAGTGGCCCCCATTGTAGGTCTTCTGCTGCTGTAGCCCATCTGCCTGAAGTTTCGACGTGTGTATTCAGAGACGTGTGCATTCAGAGATCAAACAAAGTTACATTGAAATTAATAAACTAAATATAATTGCATTTAAGCTGTACCATCTTGTTCCATCAATTTAACTATCAATATTCAAATAAATGACACAAAATTGAATTCTTTAAACCCACTTTTATTTATAATAATACAATAACAATTTGGCAGCTTTCAGAATACCAGTACTAATACAAAGAAAATTGTCAACTCTTGAAGTTGCATTTGGCTGCTTTAAGATTACTAAACTCTAGATGACTAAAACAAACCCCATAAAAAAGTCAAATCAAAATGTTACCATGTCAAATGCTACCAACAAGGAAATTACAACCGGACTTGGTATGGCAGAGATGAGTAACAGAAATAAGCCAACCTCCATAAAACTACCCAATCGAACAAATCTACAAACAATCACTCACAAATCAGTAGCACATAAAGGAAGACTTTCATGGGCTCCCATGAAAAGTAGTACAATAGTCCTCATCCAAGTCATTGTGTTGTGTATGTGAAAGATAGAGACAAAGCTAGTGTGTGTGTTTTGAAACAAGTTAAAAAGATTACTCAAGCAGTCTGTTTTTGAGGACCCGCACCTTTTGGGAAAGTCGGTTACCATCCAACTCCATAACCAGTTTTTGAAGGAATTCAAACTCCTTTGGGTAGCTCAAATTCAAGCTGTAAATGAGGCCGAACAGGAGCATACATCCATTTGCCACATTCCTGAGACCTTGCAAAACGGTGACTCCCTCAATTATCACTCCTACATCTTCTGGATCTTCATCAGGCTCTGCTCCCTCATGTTTTATGACATAGACATGACGATGGCCTCCATTCCATGGCTTGCATCAGAACTGGCATCCTGGCAATGAGGTGAAAACATAGCATCAATTTCGATTTGTAGCATGTTAACATCAAAGGAAGTAACCTCAGGAGGCACCAATTCTCGTGGGCATTGCAACCTATTGTATGTTTCCTTTGGAATGTTTGGGGTAACACATGAGGACAGTTAGTCTTATCCACCCACTTGTATGGAAACGAACGAATGACATTAATGATGTGATCAAGAGTGAAGTACTTCTTTGACAGAAGCACAGCAATGCATCTGCCAGTTCAACTGGAAACTATGCCCTCAAAGATCATGCACAATGTCTGGAGGGTAACCACTAAGGACATTAAAATGTGATAGACTGTCAGTTAAAATACAGGATCTTTTTACACCAAAGCAGTTTGTTATGGAATTTTTTCTTTTTGGGTTACACAAGGTCACGTGTGAGCCTTGTGGTCCTCTGAAGTATTAACTGTTTGTCTTATGACTAGGTGCCACCATATCTCAACACTGTGGTGGCCAGGGTCACAGAGACCTGTTGCTGCCTTCCTAGTCATAATAGATAGCTTGTTGTTGCCCTTCCAATCTGCGTAAGCGGACATCTGTGTCTCCAGACTAGAATCGTTGACAATAACACCTCCAAGAGTAAAGACATTCTCTTTGACTAATTCTGGGGTGTATAGTATTTGGGGTGTGATCTTTGGGTTTAAAGTATATGCACCATCACAAGTTCGTCAGAATGCGAGACCGACTCAAGCACTTCAGATGTACTTTGAGAGTGTCTCTAGTTCTCCTTGGCCAAGTGTCAATAAATACAGCATAAGACACCAGAGGCTCCTGAACACTTTCTGAACTCCTGACCTCACCATTGACCTTTGACTTCAGCAATTTCTCCACAACAATTGGCGTCACGAACAGGATTTCAACAGAACAAAGACTTGGTAAGTGCAAAGTTTTATTACTATGCCTTACCATGTCTGCGTTTGACGAAATCATAAAAAACTATGTGTTTATTTAATCTGCCTGGAATATAAAAACATCTAAGACCCACCAGGGGGTCAGGAGCTTCAGTGTCTTGGGGACAATGTCCTGGATGAAACCTCTGGCGTTGTTTGGAACGTATGTGTCATACAAACATCCCAATTAGATGTTCAATTCGGCATATTGATTTAAAGTGAGAAATCAAGAAAGCTGACAATGGTGTAAAAAATGACTTTAAAAAATAAATGGAGCTGTAACAATAATTGATTACAGAGCAGTGTACAGTGTGTGGATCTGAAGGGGGCAGGTTGGGTTTATGACCCACTGCATTGCCACTACGTGGCTGTTTGTTTCCGGGGCAGTTTCAGGCTGCACTCGGCACAGAGAGACCCACCTGAGGTTTAAACTATAGAAAAGACATTTTCGGGGGAGTTTAAATACACCCTCGTTTGAATCAAGATCGGGGATCTGCTCTGTGTCCTTTGGGAAACGTTGGTTTTAAATGTGTATACACTGGGAGAGAAAAAGAAGTAAATTTTTCCTCCTTTCACCTCAGATCACCACTGCTGCAGTTAGAAAAGTGTGGAGACTGACCTTTAATGCTGCTGTATTGTGGTTTGAAATCTGTTTGTCTGTATGTGTAATGTCCTTCTGTGCAAGCGAAAATGGGTAATGACCGTCCAAAGCAGTAGACAAACCTGAAATCATGCAAACTGACTCAGCAAAAGCTAAATCAAAAGCAAAACATATTTCTGTAAAACTTCAAAGAACTAATGTGAAGTTAGATGGTCAACCTGTCATTGATATGCAGCATGCTGGAGCAGGCACACACACATACACATCTGACCAGATATCACAATTTAAAGCAATGTTTTCGCCGCATGTGCCAGCTGGACTCATCGGTAGACTGAAAGGATGGGATTTTGTGTTTCCGTTCACTTCTCTTATGTGTGAATGGACGAATGGCATGTGGCCGTATGAGGGAGCATTCGAGAGAGAGAAGCTGCAAATGGCTGAAATGAATGTTAACTCTAGTGTTGGAAATCCATCCTGGGACTTCAGATACATGAATGAGTGTATCCAAGTGTGGTTGACGGTGGCCTGTGAAAGATGTGGTGTGAGAGTGCATGACAAAAGCTTCCCACTCCTCGTGATTTGTTGAATATTTTAGCCGAGGTCGGGATAACACTGCCGGAACAACAAAACAATGAAAAAGCGATCTCTGTTTTTCCGCAACTTTCAAATACAAAGCCCTCTTGCAATGCTGAGATAGATGAACAACCAAGCACATCACAAACTAAAGCAGATGATGAGTTTATCCTAATGGCAGCTACAGTAGTGAATTAGAAAGGAAAGTCAAGATTATGCACAGACAGGAGAAGGAAGACAGCAGACAGTCTAATGAGTCAGATTTAGAAGGAGAAGGAGCCAGACCCAGAGAGGAGGAGCCTTACACAGACTTTAGTGACGAGGAAGTGCAGATTGTAAAGCCAAAACAAAACTACATCTCTGCTCTCCCTCTTCAAGGATTATACTGTTAAAGTTTAGCTCTGTTCAACTCAATTTAAAAGTAACCTTTTTACTTAAATTGTGATAGGATTATTTCTACTGCAAAGAAAAAATGTTTCAAGTGTTTGTATTCAAGTATTGTAACAATCATTGCATACTATTTTGGTGTGGTACAATCTTCTTTAAACTTAATTAACACATGTTTCAACCTGATGAATATGTTTCACACACTTTAAATCAACTCAGAATCAACTTCAACTCCAATCATGGTGCTCTTTATGAATCGATAATTGTGCGGTTTGTGCTCAAATAATAATAGAAATACTTGTATATGTCAAGCTAAAAAAATCTAACTGGCTCTACTTAAAAGCACACTTTGTTTACACTACTACATAAATGCCTAAATCTGATGTTACACTCGATTAGGCAGACCAGAAACACAGAGGCACATAGGAAAACAACTTTGCCCCTGCCTCTGAAGTGTCCCAGACATCTTTAATAAATGCTTGTAAAGATAATGATTGACAACATAGCAGTTTGAAAACCATTAACATCCCTTAGTTATGCTGCTATAGGATTAGACTGCCGGGGGACTCCCCAGGGTTATGCCTAGCCAGGCACGGTATTGGTTAAAGATGTAGTCACATCTCCCTTACCGAAAACCCTCCCTCCAACTCTGCCTCTCTCTCTCTGTCTTTCTCTGTCTGTCTGTCTGTCTGTCTGTCTGTCTGTCTGTCTGTCTGTCTGTCTGTCTGTCTGTCTCTCTCTCTTTCTCTGTCTGTCTGTCTCTCTCTCTCTTTCTCTGTCTGTCTGTCTGTCTGTCTGTCTGTCTGTCTGTCTGTCTCTGGACATGTCTCATTAATGCATGCTGCTGACCAAACTTCCCCGGAGTTTCTGTGCTCTGTCGTCCTTGGATCGTGGCTGCTGCTGTGATCCTGGACGACGCCCACTACACATATTACTACTGTCATTAATACTACTATATCTACTACTGTGGTCACTTTATCATTCATTGTCATTCTGTAAGTCATTGTAACTGTACAAAATGTTTATGTTGATTGTCCTGTACACGTGACATCCATTGCACGTCTGTCCGTCCTGGGAGAGGGATCCCTCCTCTGTGGCTCTTCCTGAGGTTTCTTCCACATTTTTTCCCTGTTAAAAGGTTTTTTGTGGGCAAGTTTTTCCTCACTCGAACCGAGGGTCTAAGGACAGAGGGTGTCATTCTCTGTACAGATTGTAAAGCCCTCCGAGGCAAATGTACTTTGTGACTTTGGGCTATACAAATAAAATTGAATTGAATTGAATTGAATTGAGTTCATGAAAGAATACCAGAAAAAAAACACTTAATTCAGTTCACTTGTAGAACTGAGTGGATCTTGTGTTAAGATGAGTTTGTTTTCCCTGATTCATACAAACATGGGATATTAAAGCTGGAATAAAGCGAGATGAACATGAATGTCTCAAGGTGCAAATTTTTGTGCAAAAATTTGTGCAAAAGACCGAATGTTCAAGCCGCTTACAAACTATCAGTCCTTGACTCGAAGTCAACTATAAACAAAATAATGGCTATGCATAGGAACGATGTTTTCTCCGCTGGTAATAATGCTCCCAGCTCAAAACAAATGATGCAGTATGTACAACAGCAGGGTGGTCAAAACAATAACAAAAACAGGGATAACGTGGAAATTGCCACAAATGCAGTGCAGCGGGACATTGGGCTAAAAAGTGTAAGAGTGGTGGTCGTCGTCGGAATAAATCCAATAACTAGAACCAACAACAAGCCGCTACATCATTTGCGACTCTACCCGCTCCACAAGCTACTACGTCATTTCCTGCTCTTCCAGCTCCACCCACACAAGCTGCTTACACGCAGCCAACATATTACAATCAAGCATAGGGAGGCCATGAAGGGGCGGGATCAGAACAACCATTTCATATTCAAGCTGCAACTATTCAACTTTCTAGTAATCCCGCTGAAGACCCGATAATGCCCGTTCAAGTTAATGGAAATACCGCTGAAATTTTGGTAGATAGTGGAGCAACTATTTCTACTGTGAAAACTGCAGAGCATGTGTGCACACCTACATCCAACTTTATCACCACTGTAGGCGTTTTCGGGGTTCCCATTGCGAAACCGTTATCTCAGAGGACTAAAATAACTGTTGAAGGCTCTGAAGTGATGCATTCTTTTCTGATATCTGATAAAAGCCCAATTAATCTCATGGGGAGGGATCTGCTTCGTAAACTGCATGCTACTATTCAGTGCACCCTGGATGGATTGTTTTTGACTCTCCCTGATGAGAAAGCTGCTCTAGCATTTCAGTTTTTGCAGAGTACAGAAGACAGTTTGTATTGCTGGGAATTGATAGGTTTTAATATGCTTCCCAGTTTCACTGTTTCAGATATTCAGAAAATTGCCAAATCATCTCCAGCATGTGCAACATTGATGTCTACAATGAGGCCTCTTTTGCATTGTCATTGTACTGCAGCATTTAACCCTTCTGAGCAGTATAAACAATTGGTTTCCAGGTTTTTAAATAAACAAGAGGGGTTAAAATGTGAACAATGTTTGTTTGTTGGTCCGCAGGGATGTGCCATACCAGTCCAACTATCTAGTGAACAGCAGAGGTTGTTTAATGTTGAAAATTCATATCCACATATCGTGGTGGCCGTCACACCTGGCTGTGAGCTGAAACACCTTGGACACATGGTGGCTCAGTGCCAGGCATTGAGAGCTGTACCAGCTTCTCAACACCAAACAGTAACATATTTAGGGGAGGAACTGTATATGTTTTCCTTAGATGAACATATGCAATTACCGATGTCTACATTTGTTACTCATCAGCCGCCTCTTCCCGCTCAGTATGGACCTCCTTCTAAATTGTCTGAAGTTCCACCTATTTTGTGGGCTAAACATAAAAATCATGTGGGTTTTGTTAATTCGGCTCCGCCACATAAAGTCACACTTAAGCCCAATGCTAAGCTACCCATGATTAGACAATACAATTTGCCTCACAGAGCTGTAGTAGGAATTGAAAGTGTTATTCAGTCTCTATTGGATTAAGATGTGCTAGTTCAAACCACTAGCCCATGTAACACTCCCATTTTACCAATTCCCAAAGCAAATCGCCCTGATGAAAGGCGGTTCGTGCAGGACCTGCAAGCGATTAATAATATAGTGGTACCTGCAGCTCCAATTGTGCCTGACACCGATTTGATTTTAGCTTCTTTACCACCTAACTCCACGCACTACACAGTCGTTGATCTGAGTTCTGCATTTTTCTCGATACGGTTGCATCCAGATAGCCAGTATCTGTTTGCTTTCACATTCAAAGGTAAGCAATACACTTGGCGACGGTTGCCGCAGGGTTTTGTCGAGAGTCCCACGGTGTATGCAGCGGCGGTAAAAAGAAATCTAGATGGGCTCCAGATGCCAGGTGGCTCCACTCTCTTGCAGTACGCTGATGACCTCCTAATAGCTTCTCCATCAAAAGAAGCTTGCCACACAGACTCTATCTTGCTGCTACAGAGACTGGCCGAGTGTGGTCACAGAGCGTCGCTGGCAAAGTTGCAATTCTGTCGACCGGAGGTGACATATTTGGGTCATGTTCTGAAGGATGGACAACGCCTTTTGTCACCGGAGAGGGTGAAACTGCTAGCAAACATGCCTCCCCCCACAACCAAGAAACAGATGCTCTCTTTTCTGGGGATGGCTAATTCCTGCAGACACTGGATTTTTGAATATGCAACTATGGACTCTGTTTTGCGAGCCGCCACACTGCAATCAGCTCCACCTGTGGTACAGTGGACTGAGGAAATGCGCAAAACGTTTCAAGATCTGAAAAATGCTCTCACAATGGCTCCAGCGCTGGGTTTCCCTGATTATCATCAGCCGTTCCATCTACATGTGCATGAGAGAGATGGCTTCGCCACTGGTATTCTGGTACAGAAACATGGTTCTCGTTATCGTCCCGTTGCGTACTACTCCTCTCGACTGACCCCTGTAGTTCTCGGTATGCCAGGTTGTTTAAGAGCAGTGGCCGCTGTTGCCATTTTGATTGACAAATCTTCTCCCATTGTACTGGCTCATGACTGTGTCGTGCACGTTCCAGTATTACACATTTTGAACACATCTGCAACACAACACATGACAGCAGCACGTCGCTCAGGTTACGAAGCAATAATTCTTTCAAGTCCCCACATAACTTTAAAGCGCTCACCTCCAATAAATCCATCTACTCTGCTATCAATGATTGATACAGATGATGAGCATGACTGTATCGCCCTTAGTGAAATGTGCACATCTCCGAGACCAGATCTGCTGCAAACAGTGATACCAAATTCTGATATGGTTCTTTATACTGATGGTTCGGCCCGCAGACCATCTGACAACGTACATTTGGCTGGTTATGCAGTAGTAAATGATTCTGAAGTCATTGAAGCAGGATCTTTGCCTCATGGAACTTCAGCCCAAGCAGCTGAGCTGCATGCTCTTAGTAGAGCATGCATACTTGCTTCTGGTAAAGTTGCCACTATCTACACTGACTCGCGATATGCATTCGGTGCTGCGCATGATTTTGGACAATTATAGAAAATGAGAGGTTTTGTCTCATCCTCTGGTAAGCCATTACAGCATCGCGCGTTGGTAAATGATCTATTAGAGGCTATTTTGCGCCCGCCACAGCTTGCGATTGTAAAATGTGCAGCCCACACTAAAGGAAATGATCCTGTTTCATGAGGAAATGCAATGGCTGATACTGCAGCCAAACAAGCCGCACTTTCCTCCTCCTTCATGGTCCATCAATATACCTCCACACAACCCGTCAATTCAATTCCAGTACCTTCTGCTAATGATGTCGTAAAAATGCAAAATCACACTGATGACAGGGAGAGAAGTCCTTGGTTGTGTAAAAGTTGTGCAGTTGATTCGGAGTCTGGCTTGTGGCTCCACCCAGATGGGCGACCAGTTTGCCCAAGAGCTCTCCTACATGTCTTGGCACGTGTGGCACATGGACCAACACATGTCGGAAGAGGGGTAATAAATGATGTTATTCGTTCACAATGGTTTGCAGCAGGCATTACACAAGTCTCACAAACACTTGTAGACGGTTGTATGACGTGTCAACAGACCAGAAAGAAGAATAGCACAGTGAAGCATGACCATCTGGAACCTGCAACAGGTCCCTTTGTAAATTTGCTAGACTTTGTACATATGCCAAGTTGTCAAGGCTACAAATAGTTGTTAGTTGTGACAGATCGATTCTCAAAATGGGTTGAGGCTTTTGCGACAAGGAAAGAAGACGCTCGAACAGTTAAGTGTCTGCTAAAAGAGGTGATCCCTAGGTTTGGAGTGCCACAGGGAATAGATAGTGACAGAGGTCTGGCTTTTGTATCAAGAATAACGCAGGGTCTGTCAGATATATTAGGGTTCAAGTGGCAGTTGCATGTTCCGTATCACCCACAAAGTTCTGGTCAAGTTAAAAGAATGAACACAACTATCAAAGAACGGTTGACCAAAACAGTACTAACAAAGGTCTGAAATGGCCTGATGCACTGCCTATTGGGCTGTACTCCATCTTCATGAGATGTTAATGGGGAGACTAATGTCCACAGGGACAAGGTAATCTCTGACACCAAACAAAACTTCTCTGCTTTGGACGGATGAGTTTATGGCTATATGAATATGAATATGTAAAAGATTAACTGACGTTTTGAATTTTATCATTACAGGTGTCTGAACGGCTCACAAAACCATTGGAGGAACCAATTTATCCTTTTAATGACGGAAATTTTGTAATAATCAAATATTTAAAAAAAATGTTTTTGTCTTCCAGGTGGAACCAGGTGTTGTTGACAATGAGGACTTGTATTTCCTGCACTTTAACCAAGCTGCCTATTAACCAAACTAACCAAACTGTTAACCCTGTTATGTTTGACTGTCCAATTGACAGATGTGATGACTGTTATATTGTTTACCCCCTGACTTTCTCTCAAGGTAAATGGTCGTGGACAACGCATGACAAAGCTCAGATTAAGACAGTGCTGAGTGCACCCAGGTAATAAAGGTAACATTCACAGCTGCTGTACCTTTGACTGAACCTCTGTGGTGTTTCACTCAACAGCCATTGAAAAGTTATCCCGATTATAAACTGTGGGCTGTTAATTACTGAGATGTTCCAGGGGAGGTGCAGAGCGGTAAGATCTGTACTATGGTGAAAACTGATAAGGGTGATAGTTTTCTATATATTGGTCAATTTCTTCCATAAATACACTTGAGGTAGCCAAACCTAAATCAACAAGGAGTGATGGAGGTACAGGTGAAGTTTCTCAAATTTTAGTGCAAGAAACAAATTCGGCCCTCAGTCTAATGGTTGATTATGCTCATGATCGTAATCTCAGTAACTGTTGGCTATGTCAAAATATGCCTTCGTCCATACACTCACCAATGTCTCATCCAATTCCATTCACTAGAACGGATTATGAAATGTTCAAATGGAATAATTTGGCTATGAGATTTGAAGATGAAGCAGATGAGTGCTATACTCCTGCCTACCCTATAGATTCTGCAAAGTATTCACGTAATGCTGAAATTGCCTTATACGTTGCTAAAACAGATAATGAACAGTACCTATCGAGCGGTTTCAATTATACTACACTTTTTCTCATTATTCATATACAGATGTATGTGAAATTAGGTTTTGAATATAGAGTTCAAATAGTTTTGGCCCAAACAAACTGTTCAAAACCTCTTGGAGATCAGGTGTGTGTTCCCCAACCATATATTGCATCTTTAATGGTGGAGGCCGTAGTTTCTGTGCAGCCGTGGTCCGGTGTGAGGTCCATAGAGTCAGTTCAGATACAGAAACGTAACTGCTCAGTGCCACAACAGATGGAGCGAACTCCTCAACTTATGTGCCTCCGGTGTTCACCCATGAACGGCAAAATGTTTCCTTGTGTTTTCAGGGAGTAGGAGACGGACCTGATAATTTAGGACAAAGCAGCTGTAAAACAGTAGTAAATGTCACTCTGAGACAGTCGTCGTTACCTGAGAGAGTGTATCTAGTCTGTGGAGATAAAGCTTATTGCTGCATGCCCTATGAGGTTTTTCATGGTGTCTGTTATTTGGCATACCTAATTCCCTTGATCAGGGAAGTGAAATCCGCTGAGATTGCTTCATTATACCCGCCTCTACATAAATATAAAAGAGAAATCTCAACATCTCAAAAGATAGCCAGCATCCTTTTGCCTTGGTATGGTATGTATATAACTCAACAGGAACTTGAATCTCTGTCTAAAGTCCTGGAGAATCATCTCAATGCCTCCAGTAGAGCCATGTTAGCTGAACATAGGGAGCTGCAGGAAGTTAAAACTGTAGCTTTACAGAATCGTATGGCGCTTGGTCTCCTGTTGGCAGCACAGGGAGGAACTTGTAAAGTTATAGGTACTGAATGTTGCTTCTACATTTCCGACGCGACTACTGAGGTCATAGATATGGCGCATGACACAGCTCAAGGTATCAAAAAGTTACATGATAAACATGGGTTTAACTTTGGGGACTTTTCTGGTACCTTGGGGTCATGGGGATCAGGGTTAGTTAAATTTTTGACTACTCTATTTGTCGGTGGACTCCTTATTCTTTTCTTCTGCACTTGTATGATATCATTGATTAAACTAATGGTGAAGAGGACAACAAAGTCAGTGGTCCAAGCACCCCAGGTGTGTATACGCCCAGAGGTTGCCAATCCAGTGGGTAAGAGGTATTATCAATTTGAAGGTTTTGGGGAAAGGATTCGAGGCTTGGACCTTGATGATCTTTCTCTTGGTGAAAATGATGAAGAGGAGACTTATGGTCTGTAATTGGAGGGTGTCTATGTTTTCTGTTACCTGTGTGTTCCATTTTAGGTTAACTTTATGTGATAATTCTGGCTTTACTGGTTGTTTAGTATTCTAAGAGATGTTATTTTTAATTATTTAGAAATTGCCATTTTATGAATCAGTTTTTTGAAAAAAATCTATTTTCAAGGATGGTTTTCACAGTAATGTAATACATGTTTAAAAGTTCAAAGTTAAAATTTTTGTTATGATGATATGCAACTGATGGATATCGACTGTTCATGGAAAGTTATACGAAGATGGATTCCACGCCACCATGCATTGTATGTGCTAGTAACCTCTCCATGGTGGTGACCCTCTACTGTACATAATGTACATGGGTCGACAATTTTGCAATGTCTTGATTTCAACGATGATTGTTGTGATTGATTTTAAAGAGAGAAGAAATTTGCTCTAAAAATGTTAAATCAATTGTTTTATGGAACCCCTTCTAATTGCTAGGGTTTTATCTACTAGGTGAAATAATAAATTTGATCTTGCTCCTCTCCCAGTGGCATATTTGCACATGATCTGTGACCTCCCTGATGACCTTCTTTAACACCTTTGTGTTGTAGGGGATCTTCGCTAGCTTAAAGGCCCTTGTTGACCTGAAAAATGGAACTCACACATCATGGGAATGGGATGATGGGGTACATAAGAGGGGTTCTTAAAGTTTCTCACTGACTGTATGAATTAATCGAAACCGATTGCTTTGTTTGAAAGATTATTTTTATTGATGGCCTTTTGAATAATTCTGTGTGATTATGAATGTTTTATATTGTTTGTGTCAATCTCATTCTGACTGTACTCCCTGGTGGTCTCTAAATTTGGTAGATATTATTCGGTAGTTAGTATTGATCTTATGATCAATAAGAGGGGATTGTTATGGAATTTTCTCTTTTTGGGTTACACAAGGTCACGTGTGAGCCTTGTGGTCCTCTGAAGTATTAACTGTTTGTCTTATGACTAGGTGCCACTATATCTCAACACTGTGGTGGCCAGGGTCACAGAGACCTGTTGCTGCCTTCCTAGTCATAATAGATAGGTTGTTGTTGCCCTTCCAATCTGCGTAAGCGGACATCTGTGTCTCCAGACTAGAATCTGTTGACAATAACACCTCCAAGAGTAAAGACATTCTCTTTGACCAATTCTGGGGCGTATAGTATTTGGGGTGTGATCTTTGGGTTTAAAGTATATGCACCATCACAAGTTCGTCAGGATGCGAGACCGACTCAAGCACTTCAGATGTACTTTGAGAGTGTCTCTAGTTCTCCTTGGCCAAGCGTCAATAAATAATACAGCATAAGACATCAGAGGCTCCTGAACACTTCTGAACTTCTGACCTCACCATTGACCTTTGACTTCAGCAATTTCCCCACAACACAGTTCACCTTTTCTTCCTGAGCAGTTCTGACGTGTAGCTGATGACTCTCCTTGCTTCTGAGCTGGAATGCTCCTGACTTGACTTCTTGTTTCTGGATATCACCAAGCTGAGCTGTGCAAAATCGACAGAAATACTTTCCTGAGAAACTCTCCACAAAACCCGCAAGTCCATGTGCTCCAAGGTTGTCAGCAATGACTGTCACTGTGACTGACACTGTACGGTACCCTTCACAACTTTACCCAACTGTGGGATAAACAGCCCTTGCTGCTCCAAAATGACAAGCTCATGCAAAAGGGGCTCAAATATCTTTGCATAGCCAAATTCTTTAACATGAACACTTTTGCACAGCAGTGCTAAGTAAATTGAAGACAAAGCTGAACTATTACCTGGAGGTAGATTACCTAAAATCCAGTAAACGGCACACAGTTTGTGTTTCTTTCTTGACATCCCTAAGGGGTTGCAGACTTCAAAGTCATCTATATATAACGATATGCAGATTCCTCAATCCTCACATGCAAAAAAGGAATTGTTCCTGAAATGTGCTCCATCCTTAATCGACAAATACTGCTGTGGATCTACTGTACAGGAGGCATGAGCATCAACCATCTTTTCAACCACATTGTTGCTACTGAGAAGTTGTTGTAGAGACTGGAGTAAAGGAATATACTGAAAGGTTTTCTTTGACCTTCCATCTAGTACATCAGGTTCCACAACCTTAAAATGCTCCTTGTAGTACTGATTACGTTTATGAGCTGTAGCTAATTGACCATCCGTAGCTATTGCTTTTAACAAAGGATTCTGAGTAGAAATTGCAATGCTTAGTTCATTAATTATTGACTGATCAATGTGAAGGTCATGCTTTTTGAAAAGATCACCAGCAGTATTGTTTGATATAGGCAATACAGCAGAAGCGAAAAGAAAGTGCAATTATGCTAGAAGCTCATCAATTGCTGAGCTTGGCACATGCGAGTAAATCAACAATTTCAGAAGAACAGATGATAATTTCTGAATAATAGTGTCTTGAAGGTTCTCATTTCCTATGTCCGACTCAACTACACCTTGACTAGAACCTGGTTCTGCAAGATCAGTTACAAGTTCTTCAAATGACTGATCCTAAAGTTCTTCAGATAACTGATCACTTGTTTTAGCAACTTTCACTACTCCAGCCTTAAAGTCTTTTAATGTCCAAGTACCGTGTTTCCTGCACTTATGAGATCTGAAAGTTGTATATATGTTATTTTGAAACGAACAATTCTGAAACATACAAGTGACAGTTTCATAGTTTTTCAAATGATTGTTGATATGGGAAAAGTACTCTCTACTAGACGACAGGACACTTCCTCGAAACAAAACGCATGTAAATGTTAGAACCTCTCTACTTGCTTCAGATGAAACATTAACATGATATCTACTTAAATGAGTTTTAAGAGCACGCCATGTTTTAAATGAACAAGGGCAATCAGAATATGTGCATGGATATGAGTGGCCCCGACCAAAATGGCCATGTTTCAATTTGTAATGTTTTAGTAATAGGTACCTTGTAGATACAGCTTCAGTACACTGTTTGCGTCTCCACATTTATAACTTAAAGAAAATAAAGAAAGAAAATAAGTGTAAATCATCAACATTGCCATTCATAAATTACAGCTATGAATGTAAAAACAAAATTAAAGCTTTATTTATGTATACTTTATCAGTACAAATTGCATATAATCGCATCTGTGTGTTACTGTGTGAATTACACAACAGAATGTCTATTACACTAACACGTTAGTATAATTATATTGCATTTCTATCCTTAATTCTTACAACATGAGTTATTGTCATACAGCCATTACTGTTCCACCCCCCTCTAGAACACTCCCCTCTTCCAAAACAGTTTGGCTTAAACTGATTCATAAAATGTTCCTTTTACTTGAATTTTACATTTCAGAGAATAGCAGAAACACATTTTCAAAAGTATGGAAACAAATACTTTTTTCCAGGTAATACACCCCTCAAACTAATACTCACCACTACAGTAGAGCCGCTGTCTTTGCATCCATTACAAGAGCCACTCTCTGAGATGACATGGGAATCTGAAATCCAAAGTAGATCCCAATTTTTAACACACACTACATACAATGACAAACACTGCCCCTAGAGTGCAAGTTTATAATGTGGAAAACTACAGTAACACTAATAAGGCGGCATTTATACTAGAACGCTCTCGGGTCGTTTTTGTTGCATTGTAGACGGTAGCTTTAGCCGCGTCCTTATTGGACCTTTACTGTGACTTGCGACTTCCTGATTCGTTGGATTTCGTGCGCCCCATGTGGGTCTCGGTCATCTGACTTGCGTTGTTTTGTTTTGAATGTTTGGCGGACACAGAAAGCGCACTTGTGTACGCATATCATTTTACTCTTTTGTACAGCACACTTTTAATCTTAATTCGTCAGCCAAACAAATGTATTAATCTTGCATATCATGATTTTCACAGGCGTGCGTGTCCAACTAAAAGGCTTGGGGTAGCCCTTTTATAGCCACCATCCGCCACTGATGACATGTATAAAATTACATACAAATACATATTGTCTGTTGCAGTACACACATGGTTTCGTTCAATATTGTAAACGAATTATTGAACTTACCAAAAAACAGAAGGATGGTGGTGGTTGTAGATCCATTCACCAGACTAGGCCAGACCACGAAGGACTCCAACTACTTCTTCTGCCTTACTGAGCATGTGCAAGAAAGTACGGAAAGCCCCTCGGGACAGTCTTCAGGCAGTTTAACCAGCTTTATTAAATACAGCTTCGTTGATTTTACACAACAAGGTGTAGTAATCCCAACAGTTAGTGGTGTTAGGTTAATAAAATGAAATTCTCTTGAGTTAATCATCAAACATGGACACATTTAGTAGTTTTAATTTGAAAGATTTATTTAATGCCAGCAACATCCAAGTTTTATTTCTTTGAGCGTTGTAACGAGTGGTTATTTGAGTTACTGTTGCCTTTTTATCAGCTCGAACCAGTCTGGCCATTCTCCTCAGTCTCTGTAAAACGTAGAGATGGTTATCCCAGTAGATCAGCAGTTTCTGAAATACTCAGACCAGCCTGTCTGGCACCAACAACCATGCCACGTTCAAAGTCAGTAAAATCACCTTTCTTCCCCATTCAGATTGAATTTGGTTTGAACTGCAGCAGATCCTCTTGACCATGTCTACATGCATATATGCATTGAGTTGCTGCAATGCTGATTAGAAATTTGCATTAACGAGCAGTTGGACAGGTGTGCCCAATAAAGTGGCCGGTGAGTGTATATTACATCAAAATTTTATCAGTTATTTCAAGCTAACTTTAACCCACTATTTGATAACATAAAACAAGATTTGGAGAGATGGAACGACCTTCCATATCAGGGTTCTCACCAGGATTATATTTTAGAGTAACGGGCAGCGCCCGCCCAGGCGTGTTCATTTAATAATAAACTAGTTTAAAAAACTCAATGGGTGGTTTAGCTAATTTATTTGGAGTAAACGAAGACCATGGATCAGGTTGTCAGTGTTGCAGGCATCAAATGATAGGGGCAGACCTTCCAGATATTAAGAGATACCAATTGAGTGCCCATTTACGATACATAGCTGATTGGATCAAAGATGATGCTTCCTCAATCTGACTTGATATTGAGAAATCCTTATCCAACTGTCCTCTAAAAAATCTACTTTTTATTGATAAAATTAAATGTATCAAAAAGCTTTGCAACAACCCAGTTACAATTAATACTGTTAGAGCATGGAGAATCACATGGCATATGAACCTTAGACAGAGCTTTTAAATGCTGGACAGCTAAGGGAATCGTTTCTTGGGGGATCTTTTTGTTGGTCCTACCCTCATGACCTTTAATCAGGTTATGGAAAAATATGACTTATCAAGGAATGATCTTTTTCATTACTTTCAGGTCAGAGATTTTATTATTAAGATACATCTTTGCTTGCTGATATTAATGTCACACAGATAGAGAAACAAGTATTTCTCTCTCAGGGAAAGGCTGCCATCAGAACCCTTTATGCCAGTCTGGAAGATTACTCAAGTTTGAGCGCTCGAACACTGGGAGAAGTCTGGGAGAGGGAACTGGGTGTTGAGATAATAGAGGAGATGTGGGACAACATCTGGAATAATGCAAGGAAGATAACTGTCTGTAACCAGACAAAAGCGATGAATTAAAGATTCTGCATGGAGCACATGTTGCCCCTAACCGTCTCTCTAAATATAGACACTTAAATCGTATTTCTTAGATCGATCTCAGTTTGTTCACTTCAATGATGAATCCTCCATGCATACCAAAGTTTGTCATGGAGTCCCACAAGGTTCTGTACTAGGACCACTTTTATTTAGTTTATATATGCTTCCTTTAGGGAACATTATTAGGAATCACTCTATCAATTTTCATTGTTATGCTGACGACACCCAATTATATTTATCGATCAAGCCTGATGCAACCAATCAGTTAACTAAACTCCAAGCATGCCTTAAGGATATAAAAAATTGGATGACCTATAATTTTCTGATGTTAAATTCAGACAAAACTGAAGTTCTTGTAATTGGACCCAAGCACCTCAGAAACTCTCTTTCTTAGTTACTTTAGACTGTATCACCCTGGCCTCCAGCTCCACTGTAAAGAATCTTGGAGTTGTTTTTGATCAGGATTTGTCCTTTAATGTCCACATAAAACAAATTTCGAGGACTGCATTCTTCCACTTACGTAACATCGCCAAAATCAGACGCACTGTTTCTCAAGCAGATGCAGAAAAACTAGTCCACGCATTTGTTACTTCTAGGCTGGACTATTGTAACTCTTTGTTATCAGGCTGCTCTAATAAGTCTCTTAGGACTTTACAGTTTATTCAGAATGCTGCTGCACGTGTTCTGACAGGAACCAAGATCAGAGATCACATCTCTCCCATTTTGGCTTCCTTGCATTGGCTCCCCGTTAAATCTAGAATAGAATTTAAAATTATCCTCCTTACTTACAAAGCTCTTCATGGTCAGGCACCATCATATCTAAAAGAGCTCATAGTACCTTACTATCCTTCTAGAACACTGCGCTCTCAGGACGCTGGGTTCCTTGTGGTTCCTATAGTCTCCAAAAGTAGATTGGGAGCCAGAGCTTTCAGCTATCAGGCACCTCTTCTGTGGAACAAATTACCAATCTGGGTTCTGGAGGCAGACACGGTCAACACTTTTAAGAGTAGACTTAAAACTTTCCTTTTTGATAAAGCGTATAGTTAGGGCTGGCTCAGGTCATCCCTTAGTTATGCTGCTATAGGATTAGACTGCCGGGGGACTCCCCAGGGTTATGCCTAGCCAGGCACGGTATTGGTTAAAGATGTAGTCACATCTCCCTTACCAAAAACCCTCCCTCCTACTCTGCCTCTCTCTCTCTGTCTCTCTCTCTCTGTCTTTCTCTGTCTGTCTGTCTGTCTGTCTGTCTGTCTGTCTGTCTGTCTGTCTGTCTGTCTGTCTGTCTCTGTCTCTCTCTCTCTCTGGACATGTCTCATTAATGCATGCTACTAACCAAACTTCCCCGGAGTTTCTGTGCTCTGTCGTCCAGCAGGTTTTTCGTGGATCGTGGCTGCTGCTGTGATCCTGGACGACGCCCACTACACATATTACTACTGTCATTAATACTACTATATCTGCTACTGTGGTCACTTTATCATTCATTGTCATTCTGTCAGTCATTGTAAATGTACAAAATGTTTATGTTGATTGTCCTGTACACGTGACATCCATTGCACGTCTGTCCGTCCTGGGAGAGGGATCCCTCCTCTGTGGCTCTTCCTGAGGTTTCTTCCACATTTTTTCCCTGTTAAAAGGTTTTTTGTGGGCAAGTTTTTCCTCACTCGAACTGAGGGTCTAAGGACAGAGGGTGTCATTCTCTGTACAGATTGTAAAGCCCTCCGAGGCAAATGTACTTTGTGACTTTGGGCTATACAAATAAAATTGAATTGAATTGAATTAACCCGGTTTCCCTTCTTCTGGGACTTTTAAATGAGTGTGTTACTGATATAAAAATGAAAAAAAAACTATATAATGTTCTGACATTCTGTGCCAAAAATATTCTTATGCACTGGATCACGGATAAGGCCCCCTGAGTGTAAGGATTGCACAGGACAATAATGGAATACATACCACTGGACTTTCTCACTTGTCTTCTGCACTCCAAAACAAATGCCTTTAAAAGAACATGGAAACCATTTCTTGACTATAATAATGTAAATGTTTCTGCTACTGACAAGAGCATTTGTTTAAAAAAAGAAGAGGAAAAGTAGTATTAGTTTTTTATTTTTATTTATTTATTTGTTTCTCCATGTCTAGCTTCCACTGTATTACACTCTAAGTTGTATAATGTTCCTGTCAGATTTAGATTAAGACTGATTTTTATTTTTTTTGTATTGCTATTCCCAGCTTGTTGTTGTTGTGTGGTTTTGCTGTTTTGTCTGGTCCTGTCTTTTGTATGTCCGTCATGATGAAAATAATAAACACATAAAAAAAAAAAGCAGTGCAGACAAATCTATCTACCCAAG
The DNA here is from genome assembly GCA_004119915.2 of Collichthys lucidus. Lineage (NCBI taxonomy): Eukaryota > Metazoa > Chordata > Actinopteri > Sciaenidae > Collichthys > Collichthys lucidus. The sequence goes on along the minus strand of CM014086.1, from coordinate 13,484,904 downwards.
CTTGGCAATGTCCATACAGCCACTGTACTGATGATAATATTGGCCAGCTTTGCAATGAAGGTTGTCTACTTCCAGAGCCGGATTGGAACATGTCCCTGTTGACCCCAGCACATCCTGCTGCACAGCTCTCATAGGGCAGTTCAATTCCTGAACTCTCACGTCATCACAGTTTCCTGTTTAAGACGTTGTATATACTGATATGATGAAGATGGCAACATAGAGAGAATTAGGCTGCCTTGTAGCCTTCCTTGAACAGACACTAACAGTGATCCTTACCAAATAAATATTATTATTGTGCTTTAATTGTGTGTCTGTGTCTGTTTTTTTTACTCTAGAGAGCCACAGACACTTATCTGTCTTGAGAGTTTTAAGTGCTATTAGCACATGGGAGTGTTTATTTTAATCTAATCATACATGGTAAAAGGATTTACCAGCTGCTGGAACAAAGTTAAAGAGTTTATTCTGTCTGTTTCGTGTGATTGTCATACTGAAGTATTTGCAGTCACATAAAGTCTATTATTTGACTCTATTTGACTCTTTCTTCCCTTTATTAAGGCTCGCCACAAGCTTCTCTTTTATTTGTCAAGTTGATTAAGTGTTTATCAATGTCTTTATGAAAAGGCATTACACTAAATAACATACAGTTGAGCAGCATTGCACCCTTAAGAAATGTATTGCTATTTTATGTAGAAGCTCCTTTTTACACAGTTAGCCAGCTCATAACTATGTGGAAATGTTCCATGTTATATCTTCTACAACTTTCGTAGGACAGATGAAAGGCAGCATGTGGATGTGGCTGTAACATCAGTGTAAACATAGCAGACATGAAATGGTAGTCATTCATCCATTTCCTGTCTCCCTGCCTATGGCTAAATTCTGACATGGATGACCTCTGTATGTCCACTGGGGATACATTCTCCACAGAATGTTTGTTTTGTGTGTGTGTGTGTGTGTGTGCAAGCAGCACTGGCCACCAGCTGTAAAGACACAATGGTGTCCAATTTTTGAAAACTTCTTTTTCCAACATGCACATATTTGTATCAATATTTAGACTCATGTTCATGTTTGTGTTGCAGAAATTGCAGCTTGTAGTAGAATGTATATTTTAGCTTAGTTTAGGTTTTCTGGTATCATTAAACCTGACCACTTTTAATCAATTCGGCCAATAACTGTTAAGTGACTCACAAGAAAAAATGAGCCATCATTTAGGATTATACAGGGTGACAAAGAGCACAGAGCTTCATTTATATAGATCATTTAATAATTAAATTAATTTCTATTTTTCCTGACAGTAATCGCATCATACATTTCAATTCGACAAAACTCTTGACCTTTGTGTAATTCCTACTTGTTTTGCTTTTTTGTTTTGGACGTTGTTGTTGTTGTGACAATCATTGACCAGAAATGTAGCATTTAACGACTATTCTCAGTACAACTACTACTCCCTCTGGTTCTGTTACTACAACAAAAACTCCACATTTTGAAAGATTGTACAGCATAACAACAAAACAACAGAACTCTCTATGCAATGAGGCTGTACAGAACTAGTTCATCCTAATGACTTCAACTCCCTGTAGCCTGTTCATTCCTGTGATAGGATGGTTCATGTCTACATGTTAGTGTGACATGGCTATGATATCCTTTTACACTCTGATGACAGTATCTGTCTAAATGCCTGCACTGATTATCAGGTCATTCCACTGACGCTCCTCAACAGTTAAAGATGAGCTACAGTGAACTAACCCAGAGTTCACTTACATTCTGCTTGATGATGGTTCCATGTTCAAATGCCTTTGCACCATAAACATTTTCTATAGTAGTTTTTCCTTGAAGATACACTCTATGATATTTTAGCTCAGAATTGTTCTCCAATGCTCAGCTGTGGCTCTGAGGTAAAGCTGGTCGTCCCCTAATCAGATGATTGGCTGTTTGATCCAGTTCATTAAATGGAAGGAAATATATATAAGGGTTTACAGCTGTTTCCAAACTTGCTGTATCAGAATGCAGATCAATGCCTGCTGAGGGCAAGAGGTGATGGATTTTGTCACTAATAGTTATAATCTTATCATTAAAGAAGCCCATAAAGTCATTGCTACTTAGACCTAAGGGAATAAATGGTTCAGTAGAGCTGTGATTCTCTGTTAGACTGGCTACGGTGCTGAAGAGAAACCTGGGGTTGTTCTTATTCTCCTCTATTAATGAAGAGTAGTAGGCTGCTCTGGCATTACAGAGAGCCTTCCTGTATGTTTTAACATTATCTTGCCAGACTAAACAAGATTCTTCCAGTTTAGTGGCACGCCATTTGCGTTAAGATTTACGTGCCTCTTGCTTTAATTTACGAGTCCTTCTTTGTTTGATTGTGTTCTTTTTCAGAGGTGCAATACAGTCTAGAGTTGTCCGTAATGAGCCTGTAATACTATCAACAAGATGGTCTATTTGTGAGTGGCTAAAGGAAGCAGACAAGTCCTCTGGTACAGTTAGACATGGCATTGAATTCAATACTGAAGGAATCACTTCCTTAAATTTGGCTACAGCACTATGAGATAAAAATCTGCTGTAGGAGTTTCTGTAATAATATGAACTCAGAACTCAGACAGAAGAGGATTCTGTGGAAAGATGGTCAGATTGGATGATCAATTTCATTGCTATATGAGAGAACAAAATCAAGAGTGTGGTTCAGACAATGAGTCGGTTTATTTACACTTTGACAGAAGCCGATTAAATCTAAAAAAGAGATACAAGAGAGATAAAAGAGAACAGTACTAAGACTATCATTGTGGTTGTCCACATGAATATTTAAATCACCTACAATAATGACGTATTATTATTATATGTTTTAAGGATCAAGCCAGATGCAAATTCAGATAAAAATTCAGAATAAGGACCAGGAGCTCAATATACTGTAACTAATAAAATTGGCTGCGATGTTTTCCAGGTTGGGTGAGTGAGACTAAGAACAAGACTTTCAAATGAATTATAATTTAGTTTAGGTTTAGCATTTAATAAGAGCATATTGCTCCAACTCCATCACCTCGACCAGTACTTCGAGGAATATGAGTATTATAATGACTTGGAGGAGTGGATTCATTTAAGCTAACATATTCATCCTCCTGCAGCCAGGTTTCAGTGAGACAGAACAAATCAATTTCATAATCAGATATCAATTTATTGACTAAGACAGCTTTAGATGACAAAGACCTGATATTCAGGAGTCCACATTTAATTCCATTATTTTGGACTGGTGGAGATGTTGATTTACTTTTTATTAAGTTTATATGATGAACTTCTCTTCTGTTTGTTTTATCTTTAAATAATGTAGGTGGACGGGGGACAGACAGAGTCTCTATACTAAAGGACTGGGTGGGCAGCTGCTCTAATGGAGGCGCAGAGAAGCGTGTAAGACTGCAGCTCTGCTTCCTGGTCTCAACTCTGGGTTGTCATGGTTTTGGTCGACTAATAAACTTGGCCATGTTTCTAGATATGAGAGCTGCTCCATCCAAAGTGGGATGGATGCTGTCTCTCCTAATCAGACCAGGTTTTCCCCAGAAAGGTGTCCAGTTATCTATGAAGCCCACATTGTTTGCTGGACACCACGTCGACAGCCAGCGGTGTCATGCGAATGACAACATGTCATCACTGGTCACATTAGGTGTCCAACATAGTTTTGGCGTATGCACACACAGATGAAACATTATTTTTAGTGACCTCCAATTGGCGCAACCGGGTGTCATTACTGCCGACGTGAATAACAATCTTACTGTATTTACGTTTATCTTTAGCCAGCAGTTTTAAATTGGACTCTGGCCCCCAGTCTGGTTGTTTGGGAACTGTCGGGGGACGGCTAGCTGAAGCTACCTGCGGTGGTACCGCACCGGCTACAGGGGACTGGCTAACTATCTGAGCTACTGACTGTTCGGTGGTGCGGTACCGTGCCTCTAACTCACTGAGCCTCGCCTCCAAAGCTACAAATAAACTACATTTATTACAAGTACCGTTATCGCTAAAGGAGGACGAGGAGCAACTGAACATGTGGCACACCGGGCAGGAGAGAGGAGGAGAGGAGAGAGAAGAGAGGAGGACAGGAGAGAGGAGGAGAGGAGGAGGAAAGAGAGGAGAGAGCAGGAGAGGAGAGAGGAGAAGAAGAGAGAGGAGAAGAGCAGAGAAGAGGTTTTTGTTTTTCAAAGTCCCTTTATTAAACAATCTCAAGGAGAAACAGATCAGTTAACATCATCAGTTCAGGTCAAAAAACAAACAAACAAACCCCAAAAAACTCAAAAATTGACAACCAGCTCCCCATGTTCCCCCACAGAGCACAACACACCCCTAACAGCCCTTTTGCCACTGAAAGCCTGTATTTTGTCCATCATATGATAGTATGCATACTCTACCCTCAGACGGGCCTTCAGCAGCCCCTGCAGAACCGGCACCAGCTGCACACTACCATCACTCTGAGTCCGGTTCCTGCGCGTCAGCCAAATGGCCAGCTTTGCAGTAGCAGATACAGCAGTTGTACAGCAGTTTCTGTGTAGTCAGAAGTCTGAATGAGGCGATTTTGAACTGGATGTTAATAGGACCTTGTCCCCCTTCAGGCACAGGCAGCGACCAGATTATTGGCAACCAGAACCCTTCCCCTATATGACATCTGCGGTACCAACCATTTTCCATTTAGACACTTTCTCCTTCACTCCCTCCCAGTTCTTAGCTTGAAAACCCTCAGTCCCCCAAAACACTCCCAACACTCTCAAGCCTTCCTTTTCCCACTGAAGACCTCCAGGCAGACTAGGTACTGCTTTCCCCCTCCACTGCCCCACTGACAATGCCTTACTTTTGGCCCAGTTTACCCAGGCAGAGGAGGCCCTTTCATACAGTGACAGGATGTCCTGCAGATGTTTCACATCCCCCTGACTTGAAACAAACACATTTACATCATCTGCATAAGCAGAGACAGTAGGTGGACGGTCCAGCTTGGGGGATGCAGGCAGAGAGAGACCACCGAGGCGACTCCTCAGCTTGCACAGCAGAGGCTCAATGGCGAGGCTGTACAGCATCCCAGCTGCCTTATCCCTCTCTGTACAGAGATTGGCCGACTCAGCCCAGCTCCCATCTTCACCATACATTGTGCACCCGTATACAACAAACTGACCCAGTCCACAAACCCATCACCAATACCAAAAGCCTGAAGTGCAGAAAACAAATAAGAGTGATCCACCCTGTCAAAAGCTTTCTCCTGGTCCAAAGAAACAATACCAAAGTCAGTGTTAAAACATTTAGACATTTCAATGACATCACGAAGAAAGATGTTGTCCATAATGGTCCTGTCCAGAATACAGTAAGTTTGGTCATGGTCCACAATTATTTCAAGGATGTCCTTAAGTCTGTTCGATAAAACTCTTGAAATAATCTTATAGTCAGCACAGAGTAGGGCAACTGGCCTCCAGTTCTTAAGTAAGGCCAGGTTTCCTTGCCGGATGGATGGAGGGTGGCGTCTCGGTGGACGCCATTCCTCCCGTAAAACACCCAGTAGAGAACCGGAGCCCTCACCGAGACTCAACAAGAAAATATCAAAAAGCCCTTACCTGGTCATGCACGAAGAACAGATGGAAACACCAGAGACAAAAAAAACAGTTCAAAACTCCGCGCCACTCGCAAACACCACCACCACCACTCACACTCCATACACAAACCGGAAACGGAAGTGGAGGAGAGGAGAGAGGAGAGAGAAGAGAGGAGATAGGAGGTTTGGTTTTCAAAGTCCCTTTATTAAACAATCCCAAAGCAACCAGGTCAGTTCACAATATCAGGTCAAAAAACAAACAACCCCCCCCCAAAAAAAAACTAAAAAATTGACAATTAGCTCCCCATGTTCCTCGACAGAGCACAACACACCCCCAACAGCCCATATGCGACTGAAAGCCTGTATTTTGTCCATCATATGAAAATAAGCATGCTCCACCCTTAGACAGGCCTTCAGCAGCTTCTCCAGAACCGGCACCAGCTGCACACTACCATCACCCTGAGTCCGGTTCCTGCGTGTCAGCCAAATGGCCAGCTTTGCAGAAGCAGATATAAAGTTCATTAGTGTGCACAGCTTTTCTTTTAACACAGTATTTGGGAGCAAAGATAAACAAATCAAAAGAGAAAGTTTCCCCTAGACCCTGAAACCACTTTTTTAAAAGGTCAAAAAGAACCACCAGTCGAGGGCAGCAAACAAATAAATGTTCCAGGGTCTCAGCCTGAGAGCAAAAAACACACCCCTCCCCCAGCTCCGGATCCATGTGCGCCCTGTATTTGTTCGTAGCTATTGCCCCATGTACAATCCTCCACTGGAGGTCTGCTGCCTGTTTGTCAACAGCTTGTACAGGGACCGCCAGCTGCCTTTCAGGGAAATATCTGGCCCAAAAAACCCAGCCCACCTCGACTCATTGGTCCCAGCCAAGGAGCGCAGGTTCAGAACCTTCACACAGTTTTGGTAGACCTCCTTCTTCCCTGTATCCTGGAACTTGTCCAAGTGAGGAGTAGAGAAGGACAACAGCTGACCACCTCCCTCCTGCCACTCACCCACAGCTGGAGTAATAGATAAGGAGGGAAAGCTGTACTCGCCCCCATCACTACACTGGTCACATAGCGCCGGGTTCTTGACAAACGCTCTGTGGGATGGAGGCAGGGCAGCGCAGACTTCCTCCACCACTCTGCTGATCAGTCTTTTGGAGGTGATGTTACTCCTCTCGCTTAGAGTGTCCACAGAGCCTGCCGTCATCCTCAACAGGTGGCCGAGTTTGATGCAGCCAGCTTAAGGCTGACTCTCAGGCTGGCAGACAGCAGCGTTTGGGCCCTTATAAAGCTGTTAAAAAACAATGGCTCCTCAAACAGCCACATACCTGAAGTCTCGTTTTCCACACGAGCAACCTGGAAAATCTGCCATGCCTGCAACACAGAGCGAACCCAGTGAGATCAACGTCTCCGAGGCGCAGGAGAAAAAGCTGTTTGTCATAACCCAGCCTCCCAGCTTTCCTTAGCAGCAGCCGGGCTGTGTCACACCATCCAGAGCCACAGTTATACAGCAGTTTCTGTGCAGTCCAAAGTCTGAAAGAGGCCTGGATGTTGATAAGACCTTGTCCCCCTTCAGCCACAGGCAGGTAGAGGACAGCTGCCCAGTGCTTCCCAGACCAGAAAAAATCCAGTATGGCTCTTTGGATGTCTTCCACTAGGCATCTTGGTGGTGTCAGAGCTGTGAGTCTGTGCCAAAGAGTCGAGGCGACCAGATTATTGGCAACCAGAACCCTTCCCCTACATGACAACTGCGGTAGCAACCATTTCCATTTAGACAACCGGGCGCACACTTTCTCCTTCACTCCCTCCCAGTTCTTAGCTTGAAAGCTCTCAGTCCCCAAAAACACCCCCAACACTCTCAAGCCTTCCTTTCCCCACTGAAGACCTCCGGGCAGACTAGGGATATTCTTCCCCCTCCACTGCCCCACTACCAAAGCCTCACTTTTGGCCCAGTTTACCCTGGCAGAGGAGGCCCTTTCATACAGTGCCAGGGTCTCCTGCAGATGTTTCACATCCCCCTGACTTGAAACAAAAACATTAACATCATCTGCATAACAGTAGGTGGATGGTCCAGCTGGGGGGATGCAGGCAGAGAGAGACCACCGAGGCGACTCCTCAGCTTGCACAGCAGAGGCCCAATGGTGAGGCTGTACAGCTGCCCAGAAATTGGGCACCCCTGCCTTATGCCTCTCTGTACAGAGATTGGCCGACTCAGCCCAGCTCCCATCTTCACCATACATTGTGCACCCTTATACAACAAACTAACCCAGTCCACAAACCCATCACCAATACCATAGGCCCGAAGTGCAGAAAACAAATAAGAGTGATCCACCCTGTCAAAAGCTTTTTACTGATCCAAAGAAACAATACCAAAATCAATATTACCACATTTAGACATTTCAATTACATCACGAACAAGAAAGATGTCCATTATTGTCCTGTCCGGAACACAATAAGTTTGGTCTTGGTCCACAATTATTTCAAAGATGTCCTTAAGTCTATTCGATAAAACTCTTGAAATAATCTTGTAGTCTGTACAGAGTAGGGCAACTGACCTCCAGTTCTTAAGTAAGGCCAGGTTTCCTTTCTTGGGCAGCAGGGAAAGCACTGCTCTCCGACAGGAAACAAGAAGGGATCCCGTTCTGTAGCACTCCTGCAGCACAAGGTGAAGATCAGGTCCAAGAATTCTCCAGAAATGTTTATAAAAGTCAGTGCAGAGGCCGTCAATCCCTGGTGCCCGTCCCAATGTCATCTGGTTTACTGCCTCGGTCAGTTCCTCCAAAGTCAGCTGGCAGTCCAAAGCAGCCCTCTCCTCTGGACTGAGCTGTGGAAGCCCTTCCAGAAGCTTCTTGCGACACTCCATGTTACATTCCTCCGCCCCAAATAGGTCAGTGTAGAAGTCTATGGCATGGCTCCTCATCTCCCCAGGACTGGTGGTAATTCTGCCCCCTGGAAGCTCAAGGCAAACCATCTGCCTCTTCTATGCCACAGACCTCTCCAAAAAGAAAGAGCTAGGGCCATCCATGTCCTTTAATAGGAGGAACCGAGACCTGACGAGAGATCCCTTCACTCTCTCCTGCAGGAAGGAGCTCAAGGCCAGCCTCTTCTTCCGAAGCAGGTCACCAACAGTGGGATCAGTATTGCTGTGTGCATTCTCCTCAATGATCTTAATGCTGTTTTCTAGGTCTCTGACAGCAGCCTTAATCCTAGCAGTGGAATGGGAGGTGTACTGCTGGCAGAAAACACGAATCTGTGCTTTGCCCACCTCCCACCACATCTTCAAAGAACTTAAGTCAGGTTTCTTGTTTTTCCACTGCTGCCAGAAATGTTCAAAAGTTTTGCAAAAGCTGCTGTCCTGCAGGAGTTTGTTGTTAAAGGACCAGTGAGACCTGATCCTCTCACCTGGTGTAATCAGAAGCTCTGCACTGACCAAATGATGGTCAGTGAAACCAAGTGGGCTGATGTTGCTCTGCACTAGTCTGGAACTAAGAGCTTTGGAAATGTAAATCCTGTCCAGTCTAGCTGCACTGACTCTGTTGTGTATCATCCTGACCCATGTGTACTGTCTGGACTGTGGATGTTTGACTCTCCATGTGTCTATTAAGTCCAGATGCGTAATGGTACTACAAAGGCTTTGACTTGACTGTGGGTGGGGTTCCTCGCTTATCCTGTCTACAGTGAAATCTAAGGTGCAGTTAAAATCACCACCAATGATGATCTGATCCTGAAGATGATTCTGCAGTTCATTTTTAAGCAGGTTAAAGAATCCCACTCTCTCTCTTCCCTGATTTGGGGCGTATATGCTAACAAAGCAGAATACCTGGCTCTCTATCTCTGCCCTGACGATCAGTTGCCGACCCTTCACAATCTCAGCTGAAGATAGGATTGATACATTTGTGGTTTGTTTAAACAAGACAGCTACTCCTGCACTGATATTAGAGCCATGGCTGAGGAAGACTGAACCCTCCCACCATAAACCCCAATCTATCTCATCTGCTGCAGTTGTGTTTCTTGTAAAAACAGCACATCAAGTGTTTTTTGAGCAGCGACCTCAGAGATCAGAGCCTTCTTGTGCCTGTCTCTCCCCCCGTTGATGTTTAAAGACCCTGTTTTAAGGCTCAGCATAAAGAGGACAGAAAAGAGAAACAGACAAGCTGAAACAAGCAAAGAGCAGTAAGAAAAGAGCGCCACCTTGTGATACTGCATGATGTTTTACTTCCTGGTTCTTCTAACAGGTCTAGTCTGTGCTGCCTTTCTCAAAGATGTCATGTGCTTCTTTAGCCGGAACCGTTTCTTCTCATCAAGGAGGTCAAACCCAACCAGTCTCTTCAGTATGCTGACAGATCTTACAAACTTCTCAGTGTCATTAAAGTAGTCACTCACTTTTACAGATTTTTTATAAGTTTCATCCAGAAACTGGTTGATCTCCTCTAAAGAGTAGAGTTCAGTGCTCCTGTTTGAGGAGTCACCAACAGAGACTGTGTCTGACTCTGGCTCTGACAAGTCCTCCTCAAATGAAGCCTGGCTGTTCCCCACAGGCTGTTCACTGCACAGCGCACTAGTGGAAGCTGTTTCCTCCACATCCCCTGCTGACTGTGACTGCACCTGAGCATGTGAGCTAACACCACTAGTCTCTGCAGCCACAACCCCGCAATCCATCTCTGAGACACCGCCAGCCCCGCAGGATGTAGCGCCCGCCACCACGGCACCGGGAGCTGCGGCATCCGCCGCTGCCGCACCGGGAGCCGCGGCATCCGCCGCCGCAACACCGGGGACGGCAGCATCCACCACCGCGGGCCCAGCGCCGGCCTCACGCACCTGCTGTTTGTGCAGACAAGCAAACCGTTTATGCCCCACGTCCCCACACTCAAAGCATCTCATGTTCCCGGAGCTGGCATACACCATGTACGAGCCGTCACCATGTTTGACTCTGAAAGACACTTCCAGTGTCTGTGCAGGTGAGTCCAGGAACATGAACACCTGGCGCCTCAGAGACTGCACATGCTTCAGTTTGGGGTCCTTACATCCCAAACTGATCGTTTTAAACCCGCTAGCGAATTTACCGAACCTCCGGAGCTCATTCTCTAACAGCTGGTTAGGTATGAACGGCGGCACACCGGACACGGTGATCCGCACAGAGGGGACAGACAGCGGGGACACTTGTACGAACAAGTCCCTGATAAACACAGCGCTCTCTATCAGCTGATGAACATGCGCTTCATCTTTCAGGAAAACTACCACCGCTTTCATCCGTGAAGCGTAACAGAGTTTATCATGTCCTACCTGCTCACCGACAGCCAACAACACCTCCTCCACACTGACGCTGCCATCCGGCGGGACTATCCTCACTCCCTGCCGGATGGATGGAGGTGGCGTCTCGGTGGACGCCATTCCTCCCGAAAAACACCCGGTAGAGAACCGGAGCCCTTACCGACACTCAACAAGATAATATCAAAAAAAGCCCCTTACCTGATCATGCACGAAGAACAGATGGAAACACCAAAGACAGAAAACCAGTTCAAAACTCCGCGCCACTCACAAACACCACCACCACCACTCACACTCCATACACAAACCGGAAACGGAAGGGAAGGGGAGGAGAGGAGAGGAGGAGGGGAGAGAGGAGAGAGCAGGAGAGGAGAGAGGAGGTTTTCAAAGTCCCTTTATTAAACAATCTCAAGGAGAACCAGGTCAGTTCACATCGTCAGTTCAGGTCAAAAAACAAACAAACAAACAAAACCCAAAAAACTCAAAAATTTACGACCAGCTCCCCATGTTCCCCCACAGAGCACAACACATCCCCAACAGCCCATATGCGACTGAAAGCCTGAGTTTTGTCCATCATGTGATAATATGAATACTCCACCCTCAGACGGGCCTTCAGCAGCCCCTCCAGAACCAGCACCAGTTGCACACTGCCATCGCCCTGAGTCCGGTTTCTACGTGTCAACCAAATAGCCAGCTTTGCAGTAGCCGATAAAAGGTTGATCAGTGTGTGCACAGCTTTTCTTTTAGCGCAGTATTTCGGACCAAAGATAAACAAATTTAAAAGAGAAACTTTCCCCTAGACCCTGAAACCACTTTTTTTAAAAGGTCAAAAAGAACCTCCAAACGAGGGCAGCAAACAAATGTTCCAGGGTCTCAGCCTGAGAACAAAAAACACACCCCTCCCTAAAGGAGGAAGAGGAGTAGCTGAACATGTGGCACACCGGGCAGGAGAGAGGAGAAGAGGAGAGAGAAGAGAGGAGAAGAGGAGAGAGCAGGAGAGGAGAGAGGAGGAGAATAGAGAGGAGGAGAGGAGAGGAGGAGGAAAGAGAGTAGAGAGCAGGTTTTGGTTTTCAAAGTCCCTTTATTAAACAATCTCAAGGAGAACCAGGTCAGTTCACATCGTCAGTTCAGGTCAAAAAACAAACAAACAAACCCCAAAAAACTCAAAAATTGACGACCAGCTCCCCATGTTCCCCCACAGAGCATAACACACCCCCAACAGCCCATATGCGACTGAAAGCCTGAGTTTTGTCCATCATGTGATAATACGAATACTCCACCCTCAGACGGGCCTTCAGCAGCCCCTCCAGAACCGGCACCAGTTGCACACTGCCATCGCCCTGAGTCCGGTTTCTACGTGTCAACCAAATAGCCAGCTTTGCAGTAGCCGATAAAAGGTTGATCAGTGTGTGCACAGCTTTTCTTTTAGCGCAGTATTTCGGACCAAAAATAAACAAATTAAAAGAGAAACTTTCCCCTAGACCCTGAAACCACTTTTTTAAGAGGTCAAAAAGAACCTCCAAACGAGGGCAGCAAACAAATAAATGTTCCAGGGTCTCAGCCTGAGAACAAAAAACACACCCCTCCCCCAGCTCCAGATCCATGTGCGCCCTGTATCTGTTCGTAGCTATTGCCCCATGTACAATCCTCCACTGGAGGTCTGCTGCCCGCTTTTCAACAGGCAGCTTGTACAGGGACCGCCAGCTGCCTTTAGGGGAAATATCTGGCCCAAAAAACCCAGCCCACCTCGACTCATTGGTCCCAGCCAAGGAGCGCAGGTTCAGGACCTTCACACAGCTCTTGTAGACCTCCTTCTTCCCTGCGTCCTGGAACTTGTCCAAGTGAGGAGTGGAGAAGGACAGCAGCTGACCACCTCCCTCCTGCCACTCACCCACAGCTGGAGTAATAGATAAGGAGGGAAAGCTGTACTCTCCCCCCTCACTCCACTGGTCACATAGCGCCGGGTTCTTGACAAATGCTCTGTGGGATGGAGGCAGGGCAGCGCAGACTTCCTCCACCACTCTGCTGATCAGTCTTTTTGAGGTGATGTTTCCCCGCTCCCTTAAGGTGTCCACAGAGCCTGCCGTCATCCTGATCAGATGGCCGAGTTTGGTGCAGCCAGCCTCTCTAAGGCTGACTCTCAGGCTGGCAGACAGCAGCGTTTGGGCCCTTATGAAGTTGTTAAAAAACAATGGCTCCTCAAACAGCCACATGCCTGGAGTCTCGTTTTCCACACGGGCCACAAGAAAAATCTGCCATGCCTGCAAAACAGAGCTGTAAAAGGACGTCAACCCGGTAAAATCCACGTCTCCGAGACGCAGGAGAAAAAGCTGTTTATCGTACCCCAGCCTCCCAGCTTTCCTTAGCAGCAGCCGGCCTGTGTCACACCATCCAGGGCCACAGTTGTACAACAGCTTCTGTGCAGTCCGAAGTCTGAAAGAGGCGATTTTAGACTGGATGTTAATGAGACCTTGCCCCCCTTCAGCCACAGGCAGGTAGAGGACAGCTGCCCGGACCTAGTGCTTCCCAGACCAGAAGAACTCCAGTATGGCTCTTTGGATGTCTTCCACTAGGCCTCTTGGTGGTGTTAGAGCTGTGAGTCTGTGCCAAAGAGTCGAGGCGACCAGATTATTGGCAACCAGAACCCTTCCCCTATATGACAACTGCGGTAGCAACCATTTCCATTTAGACAACCGGGCGCACACTTTCTCCTTCACTCCCTCCCAGTTCTTGGCTTGAAAGCCGTCAGTCCCCAAAAACACTCCCAACACTCTCAAGCCTTCCTTTCCCCACTGAAGACCTCCAGGCAGACTAGGGATGGTCTTCCCCCTCCACTGCCCCACTAACAATGCCTCACTTTTGGCCCAGTTTACCCGGGCAGAGGAGGCCCTTTCATACAATGCCAGGGTCTCCTGCAGATGTTTCACATCCCCCTGACTAGAAACAAAAACATTTACATCATCTGCATAAGCAGAGACAGTGGGTGGACGGTCCAGCTGGGGGGATGCAGGCAGAGAGAGACCACCGAGACGACTCCTCAGTTTACACAGCAGAGGCTCAATAGCAAGGCTGTACAGCTGCCCAGAAATTGGGCACCCCTGCCTTATCCCTCGCTGTACCGGGATTGGCCGACTCAACCCAGCTCCCATCTTCACCATACATTGTGCTCCCTTATACAACAAACTAACCCAGTCCACAAACCCATCACCAATACCATAGGCCCGAAGTGCAGCAAACAAATAAGAGTGATCCACCCTGTCGAAAGCCTTCTCCTGGTCCAAAGAAACAATACCAAAGTCAATATTACAACACTTGGACATTTCAATTACATCACGGACAAGAAAGATATTGTCTATTATTGTCCTGTCCGGAACACAATAAGTTTGATCCTGGTCCACAATTATTTCAAGGATGTCCTTGAGTCTGTTTGATAAAACTCTTGAAATAATCTTATAGTCAGTACAGAGTAGGGCAACTGGCCTCCAGTTCTTAAGTAAGGCCAGATTTCCTTTCTTTGGCAGCAGGGAAAGCACAGCTCTCTGACAGGAAACAGGAAGGGATCCTGTCCTGTAGCACTCACACGCACAAGGTGGAGATCAGGTCCAAGAATTCTAAAGAAATGTTTGTAGAAGTCAGTGGAGAGGCCGTCAATCCCTGGTGCCCGTCCCAATGTCATCTAATTCACTGCCTCAGTCAGTTCCTCCAAAGTCAGCTGGCAGTCCAGAGCAGCCCTCTCCTCTGGACTGAGCTGTGGAAGCCCTTCCAGAAGCTCCTTGCGACACTCCATGTTACATTCCTCCGCCCCAAACAGGTCAGTGTAGAAGTCTATGGCATGGCTCCTCATCTCCCCAGGACTTGTGGTAATTCTGCCCCCTGGAAGCTCAAGGCAAACCATCTGCCTCTTTTGTGCCACAGACCTCTCCAGATTAAAGAAGAAAGAGCTAGGGCCATCCATGTCCTTTAACTGGAGGAACCGAGACCTGACGAGAGCTCCCTTCACTCTCTCCTGCAGGAAGGAGCTCAAGGCCAGCCTCTTCTCCCGAAGCAGGTCACCAACAGTGGGATCAGTATTGCTGTGTGCACGCTCCTCAATATTCTTAATGCTGTTTTCTAGGTCTCTGACAGCAGCCTTAATCCTAGCGGTGGAATGGGAGGTGTACTGCTGGCAGAAAACACGAATCTGTGCTTTGCCCACCTCCCACCACATCTTCAAGGAACTAAAGTCAGGTTTCTTGTTGTTCCACTGCTGCCAGAAATGTTCAAAAGATTTGCAAAAGCTGCGGTCCTGCAGGAGTTTGTTGTTAAAGGACCAGTGAGACCTGATCCTCTCACCTGGTATAATCAGAAGCTCTGCACTGACCAAATGATGGTCAGTGAAACCAAGTGGGCTGATGTTGCTCTGCACTAGTCTGGAACTAAGAGCTTTGGAAATGTAAATCCTGTCCAGTCTAGCTGCACTGACTCTGTTGTTTATCATCCTGACCCATGTGTACTGTCTGGACTGTGGATGTTTGACTCTCCATGTGTCTATTAAGTCCAGATGCGTAATGGTACTACAAAGGCTTTGACTTGACTGTGGGTGGGGTTCCTCGCTTATCCTGTCTACAGTGAAATCTAAGGTGCAGTTAAAATCACCACCAATGATGATCTGATCCTGAAGATGATTCTGCAGTTCATTTTTAAGCAGGTTAAAGAATCCCACTCTCTCTCTTCCCTGATTTGGGGCGTATATGCTAACAAAGCAGAATACCTGGCTCTCTATCTCTGCCCTGACGATCAGTTGCCGACCCTTCATAATCTCAGCTGAAGATAGGATTGATACATTTGTGGTTTGTTTAAACAAGACAGCTACTCCTGCACTGAGATTGGAGCCATGGCTGAGGAAGACTGAGCCCTCCCACCATAAACCCCAGTCTACCTCATCTGCTGCAGTAGTGTGTGTTTCTTGTAAAAACAACACATCTAGTCTTTTCTGAGCAGCGACCTCAGAGATCAGAGCCCTCTTGTGCCTGTCTCTCCCCCCGTTGATGTTTAAAGACCCTGTTTCAAGGCTCGGCATGGAGAGGACAGAAAAGAGAATCAGACAAGCTGGAACAAACAGAGAGCAGTAAGAAAAGAGAACCACCTTGTGATGATGCATGATATTTATTTCCTGGTTTTTCTAACTGGTCTAGTCAGTGCTGCCTTTCTCAACGATGTCATGTGCTTCTTTAACCGGAACCGTTTCTTCTCATCAAGGAGGTCAAACCCAACCAGTCTCTTCAGTACGCTGACAGATCTTACAAACTTCTCAGTGTCATTAAAGTAGTCACTCACTTTTACAGATTTTTTATAAGTTTCATCCAGAAACTGGTTGATTTCCTCTAAAGAGTAGAGTTCAGTGCTCCTGTTAGAGAAGTCACCAACAGAGACTGTGTCTGACTCTGGCTCTGACAAGTCCTCCTCACATGAAGCCTGGCTGTTCCCCACAGACTGTTCAGGAGAGGAGAGGAGAGAAGGAGGAGAGGAGAGGAGAGAGAAGCCATTGTGTTAGTGTGACTCACAGAAACTGGTAAAACTCAAATCAGATAGGGGTTACTACAGTTAAGAGACCTGTTCGTGCACAGACAAAACAAGTCTAAGGATAGTGCAGAGATAAGTAGATAAACATTGATGTGAGAAATATACGAAAATCTGATTAGGTGAGTAGAGCAGAGAGCACCGTGGCAGTAACACTGATAACCAGAAGTGACAGAATACGCTTACTGTAAAGTGAGCCAGTATAACAATCAATTCCTATTATTTTTATTATTATTATTATTATTTTGTCCTTCCAAAGAAAACATGAGAATAACTTATATTTCTTTAAACCAGCCATGGGGAAATTTAAGTGATTTAGAAGACATGAGAAAAGCCAGTCTTGGTAATACGCAAATTTTTATGACTTCTGATCTTCTTCAAAGTGATAGGGGTTAAACTGTCGACTTTAATGTCTTCTCTGACAGTTTTAAGAAGTTCTGGTGCATTTATTTTTGTTGCAATTTTGTTAATTGGAGATCGGATTTTAATTCCTAAATATGTCACATTTTTGGAGCCCCATTTAAAAGAGGAACTGCCCAAATGTGTTTGGTAAGTGAGATAGTTGAATGGGATGGCCTCGCTCTTGCTATAGTTGACCTTACAGTATACCCCGAAAACCCTCCAGAGGTCTCAGCCCTAGCCATTACGTGTAGGAGCCTCCTTATATTATTTCATGCCATGCAATCTCATATAAAACCTGCTTGGTCTATATGTACAAAGGAAGTTATAACCTTATCCATTCGTTTTGCAAGGATCTTTGCAAATAATATGTAATCACTATTTAAAATACTCAAGGGTCTATAATTACTCATTTTCAAATGGTCCTTGCCTGAAATTAAATAGATATTTGCTTGGCGCGTGGTTAATGGCATAGATCAGGGGTGTCAAACTCAAATACACAGTGGGCCGAAATTAAAAAATTACTACAAGTCAAAGGCACTGTTTGCTGCTCTGTGATGCTCACTATTCTGAGCCAGATGCTTTGTGTCTCATCTTGGATACAAGTTCATCAAGGTCCAGCGGCAGGAATTGAGCTGAGGAAATCCTCAAGATTGAGTAAACATGTTCGTCAGTAAGAGTTTGTGAAGTTTTGTTTTCATCTTCATCAAAGAGAACAGCTCAAATTTTCCTCAGAGCAGAGCTCCAGCTGTCCATTCACTCCAATAATAACCTGACCACAGCGATACATGCAAGCTACAATCTGATTGGACAACCGAGGACCCTCTGCCCGGAAGTGTTTTTCTCACTATGTCAAGGATTTCTTTTAATAATATCATCAACTTTTCTCAGCACAAATACGCCAAAGTGTCACTGATAATTCAGCAATAAAATAGCTTCATGTTATGGCCCTCAGTATGTTTTTTTTCTCTTTCTAGTCGAGAAATAAACTTGTATTCCTATGTTTTGGATAGCGGAAAGGCCTACACTACCCAGAATGCTCGTCCACTGACGATTTGTGAGCTACAATCTGACTAGACAACCGAGGACCCTCTGCCGGGAAGTGTTTTTCTCGTGTTGTTAAAGATTTCTTTTAATGATATCATCAACGTTTCTCAGCACAAACACGCCAAAGTGTCACTGATAATTCAACAATAAGATAGCTTCATGTTGTGGCCCTCAGTATGTTTTTTTTCTCTTTCTAGTCGAGAAATAAACTTGTATTCCTATGTTTTGGATAGCGGAAAGGCCTACACTACCCAGAATGCTCGTCCACTGACGATTTGTGAGCTACAATCTGACTAGACAACCGAGGACCCTCTGCCGGGAAGTGTTTTTCTCGTGTTGTTAAAGATTTCTTTTAATGATATCATCAACGTTTCTCAGCACAAACACGCCAAAGTGTCACTGATAATTCAACAATAAGATAGCTTCATGTTGTGGCCCTCAGTATGTTTTTTTCTCCTTCTAGCCTGAGAAATAAACATTTATTCGTAAGTTTTGGAAAGCGGAAAGGACTACACTACCCAGAATGCTCGACCACCTGACGATTTGCGAGCTACAATCTGATTGGACAACCGAGGACCCTCTGCCCGGAAGTGTTTTTCTCATGTTGTTAAAGATTTCTTTTAATAATATCATCAACGTTTCTCAGCACAAACACTGTGTGTGTGTCACCATTGATATTATGACTGATAAATAAAAAGTTAATCACTTCTCTGTTTAATGTGCTTTTTATAATGCCTGTTTTTAGACAGAGCTTGTTATCAACAGATCTTTTGAGAAGGAAAAATGAAATTTCCTCTGTGCAGTTTGCGCTGGAGCTGTACTGTGTATATATATGCATATACAGTAACAATTTCATTCATGGAATGCTTTCTGGGCTGCTCACACTCACCATGTGAGTTTTGTTCGAAGAAATCATCAAAGTCGAATTGACATATTTTCTAGGGTGTGTTTTATTAAAAAGCATGCCGTCACACTGGTAAATTGACAGTCACAGAACATATCTGAGCCACCTCAAGCTGACCCCAAGGTCAAGGCCATATCCCCTGATAACTCATCAACGCATTGAGATAGGGGCCTGAAATCCGCACCTGCGCATTGGGACAGCATGGTTGACCACGGTGTCGAGTTTCAGACCCGTGCGCCCTTCGGGAGGGTCAGAGATCAGCCGTTCTGTACTTAACAAGGCCTAGTAGTAGTATTTGATTTGATTTGACTAATTTGGATTAAAATGAAATTGTATAAAGCATGACATGAATATAGAAGATATTTCAACCTAGACATTCTTATAAGTCACAACCTAACTTATCCTTTTAACCTATATTGTGTGTGTGTGTTGTTGTTGTTGTTATTGTTGTTTTCTTTTCCTGACAGTGGCAAAGTGTGGGATGACACATGGGAACCTGCGGAAGCTTATCTGTAAAACAGCCCACCACAGGTTTCAGAGTTGGCACCACAAGTTCCCAGTTCAAAGTTCAACATGTTGAAATTCACAATAGAAATGAAGTTAAAGTTCATCATAAAAGTTCAGAATAAAATATTGAATACACATTTCAGTCAGTGTCAGTCTCTGTTTCACTCTATAACTGGCTTAAGTACATAAAACATCTATGAATCCAATAAATCAAATCAATTTTATTTGTATAGCCCAAAGTCACAAAGTACATTTGCCTCGGAGGGCTTTACAATCTGTACAGTGGGAGTGACACCCTCTGTCCTTAGACCCTTGGTTCGAGTGAGGAAAAACTTGCCCACAATAAACCCTTTTAACAGGAAAAAAATGTGGAAGAAACCTCAGGAAGAGCCACAGAGGAGGGATCCCTCTCCCAGGACGAACAGACGTGCAATGGATGTCACGTGTACAGGAAAATCAACACAAACATTTTGTACAATTACAATGACTGAGAGAATGACAATGAATCACAACGAATGATAAAGTGACCACAGTAGCAGATATGGCAGTAGAATGACAGTAGTAACATGTGTAGTGGGCGTCGTGCAGGATCACAGCAGCAGCTACGATCCATGAAAACCTGCTGGACGACAGAGCACAGAAACTCCGGGGAAGTTTGATTAGTAACATGCATTAATGAGACATGTCCAGAGAGAGAGAGACAGAGAGAGACAGAGACAGAGACAGAGAAAGAGAGAGAGAGAGACAGAGTAGGAGGGAGGGTTTTCGGTAAGGGAGATGTGACTACATCTTTAACCAGTACCGTGCCTGGCTAGGCATAACCCTAGGGAGTCCCCCGGCAGTCTAATCCTATGGCAACATAACTAAGTGTTGACCGTGTCTGCCTCCCGAACCCAGATTGGTAATTTGTTCCACAGAAGAGGAGCCTTATAGCTGAAAGCTCTGGCTCCCAATCTACTTTTGGAGACTATAGGAACCACAAGGAACCCAGCGTCCTGAGAGCGCAGTGTTCTAGAGAGGTAGTAAGGTACTATGAGCTCTTTTAGATATGATGGTGCCTGACCATTAAGAGCTTTGTAAGTAAGGAGGAGAATTTTAAATTCTATTCTAGATTTAATTAGATTTAGGTAGCCAATGCAAGGAAGCCAAAATTGGAGAGATGTGATCTCTGATCTCGGTTCCTGTCAGGACGCGTGCAGCAGCATTCTAAATTAACTGTAAAGTCCTAAGAGACTTATTAGAGCAGCCTGATAACAAAGAGTTACAATAGTCCAGCCTTGAAATGCGTGGACTAGTTTTTCTGCATCCGCTTGAGAGACAATGCGTCTGATTTTAGCGATGTTACGTAAGTGGAAGAATGCAATTCTCGAAATTTGTTTTATATGAACATTAAAGGACAAATCCTGACCAAAAACAACTCCAAGATTCTTTACAGTGGAGCTGGAGGCCAGGGTGATCCCGTCTAAAGTAACTAAGTCTCTAGAAAGAGAGTTTCTGAGGTGCTTGGGTCCAATTACAAGAACTTCAGTTTTGTCTGAATTTAACATCAAAAATTTATAGGTCATCCAATTTTTTATATCCTTAAGGCATGCTTGGAGTTTAATTAACTGATTGGTTGCATCAGGCTTGATCGATAAATATAATTGGGTGTCGTCAGCATAACAATGAAAATTGATCGAGTGATTCCTAATAATGTTCCCTAAAGGAAGCATATATAAACTAAATAAAAGTGGTCCTAGTACAGAACCTTGTGGGACTCCATGACAAACTTTGGTATGCATGAAGGATTCATCATTGACGTGAACAAACTGAGATCGATCTAAAAAATACGATTTAAACCAGCTTAGGGCGGTTCCTTTGATGCCAGTTTGATCTTCTAGTCTCTGTAAAAGAATTTGATGGTCAATGGTGTCAAATGCAGCACTAAGATCTAACAGGACAAGTACAGAGATGAGTCCTTTGTCTGATGCCATTAGGAGGTCATTTGTAACCTTGACTAATGCGGTCTCTGTGCTATGATGCATTCTAAATCCTGACTGAAATTCCTCAAATAGACTATTGTTATGGAGAAAGTCACACAGTTGATTAGCTACAGCTTTCTCAAGTATCTTAGACACAAAGGGAAGGTTTGATATCGGTCTGTAGTTGGCTAAAACCTCTGGGTCTAGAGTGGGCTTTTTAAAAAGAGGTTTAATTACAGCTACCTTAAAGGACTGTGGTACATGTCCTGATAATAAAGACAGATAATTTGTATCCAATAACGAATGACTAACTAGAGGTAAAACATCCTTGAGCAGCCTGGTTGGGATGGGGTCTAAGAGACAGGTTGAAGGCTTAGCTGCAGAAATGATTAAAGTTATTTGATGAAGGTCGATGGGAGAAAAACAGTCTAAATACATTAGGTTTTACAGCTGTTTTTAAACTTGCTGTATCAGAATGCAGATCAATGCCCGTTGAGGGCAGGAGGTGATGGATTTTGTCTCTGTGACAAGCTCACTGCCACGGTGGGTTCTCTGCACAGACCAGTCCGAGACCAAAGCTCACTTGTAGCGAATTCTTTTATTGGCATACGACACAGTATTATGCTGCAGCCGTTTGCAGGCGTCTTGCTGCCGTCTGCCGCGTCCTTGTCGTTTCGACCTGCTTCCTTTTCTGCTCCAGCACGCTACTGCCGTGGGCAAAGGGGCGAGAGTGATTAACCAGTTCCAAACAGGTGTGCCAATCACGCTCACCTGGCGCTGCTCTCCCGAGCCCTCCCCACACCTCTCTCCTGCAGCTGATGCACCGCGCCCCCGTCCACATGCCTCCACCGCCCGACTTAGGCCGGGGAGCCGTCCGGCCTAACCCCCCCCCCCCCCCCCCCCCCCCCCCGCCCCCGGCCTATGGACCACAGTGAACTTAAATGGCTGCAACGCCAGATACCACCGTGTGATCCGGGCGTTGGCATCCTTCCTTCTTTTTTCGTCTTGGGCCTTGGGCAGGCTGCAATCGCTGCTGTCTTATCTACCTGCGGACGCACCTGCCCGCCGCCCAAGTGGTACCCCAGATACCGTACCTCCCTCCGTCCAACTGCACACTTCTTCGGGTTGGCCGTGAGCCCCGCCTGCCTCAGTGACTCGAGCACCGCGGCCACCTGCTGCACATGCTCCGCCCAGGTGTTGCTGTGGATGATGACGTCATCCAGGTAGGCGGCAGCATATGCAGAATGCGGCCGCAGCACCCGGTCCATGAGGCGCTGAAATGTGGCTGGGGCCCTGAACAACCCGAATGGAAGTGTAACAAATTGGTACAAACCGTACGGAGTGGAGAAGGCCATTTTCTCCTTGGACTCTGAAGACAGGGGAATCTGCCAGTAGCCCTTGGTCAAATCCAGCGTCGTGAAAAAGCGAGCCGTGCCCAAGCGATCCAGGAGTTCGTCGACCCGGGGCATCGGATAGGCATCAAACTGTGAAACATCATTCACCTTGCGATAGTCCACACAGAACCGGATAGACCCATCTTTCTTGACTACAAGAACGATGGGGCTACACCAGGCACTGTGGGACTCTTCTATTACACCCATCTTCAACATGGCTTCCAATTCAGCCTGAATCACTTTTCTCTTGTGTTCAGGTAGCCGATAGGGCCGTGAACGCACTGTCACGCCCGGGTGAGTCTCAACATGGTGTTGAATAAGGCTTGTGCGCCCTGGTAGGGGGGAGAACACATCAGCGAAACGCTGCTGCAACCTGGCAATGTCTGCTCTCTGGGACGGTGAGAGATGGTCTTCACAAACGAGCGAGGCAGGATCAGCCGATTTTGGTACCTCTGGCCCCAACTCATCTCTCTCTGCAATTGCCGTCACCAGGGAGACAGACTCAGCCTCTCTCCAAGCTTTAAGGAGGTTGAGGTGATAAATCTGTGTCGCCCCTCCCCTGTCAGAACGCACAAGCTCATAGTCAACGTCACCCACTCGTCGTGTGACCACAAAGGGACCTTGCCACTTGGCGAGTAATTTAGAGTTGGAAGATGGGAGCAATACAAGCACTTTATCTCCCGGTGAAAATTGTCTTAACTTGGATCCTCTGTTGTACAGCCGCTGCTGACGTTCCTGGGCCCGGAGCAAATTCTCGCGTGATAACTGACCCAGTGTGTGGAGTTTTGCTCTCAGGTCCAGGACGTACTGAACTTCATTCTTACTTGGGCTCGGACCTTCCTCCCAGCTTTCCTTAACCAGGTCCAAAACCCCGCGTGGTTTCCTGCCAAACAGCAGCTCAAAGGGAGAAAATCCCGTGGAGGCCTGGGGTACCTCGCGCACTGCAAACAACAGAGGATGAAGCCATTTATCCCAATTACGACTATCATCGTGCACAAACTTACGGATCATGGACTTCAAAGTCTTATATAGGCGCTCAACGAGGCCGTCAGTTTTAGGATGGTAAATACTTGTTCGAATAGACTTGATGCCCAATAATCCGTACAGCTCTCTCAGTGTTCGCGACATAAATTGGGTGCCTTGATCGGTCAGGATCTCTTTCGGGATCCCAACCCGGGAGATAACTTGAAACAGTGCCTGCGCCACACTCTTTGCAGAGATGGTGCGCAGCGGCACTGCCTCTGGATATCGCGTTGCATAATCCACAAGGACTAACACAAAGCGATATCCACGTGCGCTCCGGTGAAATGGCCCGATGAGGTCCATCCCAATGCGTTCGAATGG
The DNA here is from genome assembly GCA_004119915.2 of Collichthys lucidus. NCBI lineage: Eukaryota > Metazoa > Chordata > Actinopteri > Sciaenidae > Collichthys > Collichthys lucidus. The sequence continues at coordinate 13,460,971 of CM014086.1, read as the reverse complement.
GACCTCGATCAGCGGTAATGGGCGCAACGGCGCTCTCGGGATGGCCGGTTGGTTAACTAACTGGCATTCGGGACAAGACGCACACCAGCGGCGCACGTCTGCCCGAATGCCTGGCCAATAAAATCGAGCCATTATCCGGTTTAGTGTTTTATCATATCCCATGTGACCAGCCATAGGGTTATAATGAGCCGCCTGGAAAATCATTTCCCGACGGCTTTTCGGGACCAACAATTGGGTTACCACGTCATCTGCTCGAGTGTCATGACTCACTCTATATAACCTGTCCCTGCGCAATGAAAAATGTGGATACGTTAGCGCTGCGTCAGGGCGCACCATGTGGCCATCAATTTGTATCACTTGGTCAAAGGCAAAGCGTAGAGTATCGTCACGAGACTGCTCGAGTGGAAAATCTTTCATGGAGTCGAACACAGGAACCTGCGGCGCCTCCTGAGAAGGCACCGCTGGCTCCCCCTCCCCGTCTGCAGTGTCGGACAACCTCGCGTCACCGCTGAGCACAGCGCACATATCCCATGTCCCTGTCGGTCGTGAGCGCACCCCCACACACTGCCCCACCAACCTATCAAACCACTATGCTTTTTGCCCTTGTAACGAATTTCCACTGGCACCACAGGATATCTGTGAATATCCCCATGCACACACCTGATATCCACCCATCCTGCCTCTTACAATGCCCCGGGTCGAATCAGATTCTGGTGAACTATAGACTGCATGCAGCCCGAGTCCACCATAGCCTGATGTGTACCCCCCTGAATCCTTACCGGAACGCTGTACGTCTCTCCTGGACCGGGGGAGGGCGCCGGAGGACCGACAACCCGGATCACCTGCCCGACCTCCATCAGCGGACACTCACGGCGGAAGTGTCCGGGCTGCCCGCACCTCCAACACTCCTGCCCTGCCGCCTGAGGGACCCTCTGTGGGCTAAGAGCAGCGCCCGTAGCGGCTGGACCCTGTGGCGGAAGAGAGAGAGAGATGTTCGACGCTGTGGCCTCGAACATCTCGAGGTATGACTGGGCATCATCGTTCCCGGTCATCCTATGCAGGATCATGCCGGAGAGCGCGGGACCCGTCCACAGTCTCTAATAGTTATAATCTTATCATTAAAGAAGCTCATGAAGTCATTGCTACTTAGACCTAAGGGAATAGATGGTTCAGTAGAGCTGTGATTCTCTGTTAGCCTGGCTACAGTGCTGAAGAGAAACCTGGGGTTGTTCTTATTCTCCTCAATTAAAGATTAAAGAGTAGTAGGCTGCTCTGGCATAGATCAATAATATCTCACGTAATGTGTTCACAGCTCTCGATATCTCACATTTGTGGTCTACTTCTCATTACAGACATACACACACACGGAAAAAAAATAATAGAATCAAAATAGGACAATTAAATATTTGGCTGTGTAAGTACATAGTATAGGTAGGGTAGTAAAATATCAGTTTAGGAAGTCTATTGATTAAATTTTGATCTTAGAAAAATTATAGAGGAACATCATCTGAATAGTTTAACATCTTGTGTGCTGATGAAGGCTTGAATGGATCATTTATTTAACTCGATCAATAGTTTCATATCTATGACAATAATTTGATAGGTTAAACAAGGTTGGTTTAGGCCTGGCAATACAGCATGCCTACTGATACGTATACTCGCTAATCGTAAGCGCTGATGAGTTAAAGACTTAACTAGTAGGCTAGATAACTAGATTATATTGGAGTCAATGGACAACCCAGAGTGTTTCATACAGACGCGGAAGGGTACCTTTTACGTCGGTATCAGACGTCAAGGGGCGTGACAAATCGTCTGTATTTTACGCGTTGGGAATGGGAACGGGTTGTTTTCTGAGACTGAAGCTTATAATTAATTTGTATTTATGTAACATGATCAAATTAATGTAGAATAAACACAGAGATGGTATATTTAAATTCATTCATTTTATTGGCTTAAGGTGCACATATGCACAGTGCAAATAGAAAAAAGCCAGAATGAGGAAATATACTGACGAGTGCCACACTCCTGTAGTGTAGACTGGCGAGGTCCCGTGGAGGTAATTTCAGCAGGGTGTTTTGCTTTTTTTCCAACGAGCCGTCGGGCAACTTTTTAAAATGAAATGTTCCCCCTAGAAGTCCGTCCTTATCCATCTTTCCGCCATAGACCTCCATTAGTTAGGATAGATCATAGACATATACAAAGAGGCTGCATTGAGCAGGTTGGTCCATTGCTGCGATATGTTAACGCGTTACACGTTAATTGTTTAAAATGAATCGACAAAATTAAGACGTTAATTTTGACAGCACTAATATATATATATATATATATATATATACCTCCACCTGTAACCCCCTGTTTTCCAACTTTCAAGTCCAACTTTCATTTAGCCATTTTTGGGGGAGAGGGATAGTTGAAAGTTGACACAAGTGGTGTGCAATACAATAAGACTAATGTTTGACGAGTGAGGCGCACGGGCAGTGCTTTGTGGGATTTGTAGTATTATGGTGGTGCGTGTGATATACCGGTGGGCCAGCTCTAATAGTAAATAGATTTTATCACGCAGGCCAAACATAATTCATTTACGGGGCAGATGTGGCCTTGAGTTTGACACATGTGTATTAAGGCATTGCTGACTAGGTTAAGATCCCCACCCAACAGGATGGGGTCTCTTGCAAATACTGATAGCGCCAGGGAGGGACAATACACAAATTGAGCATAACAAACAAACAAAAATCAGAGAAAGGAAAAAAAAAAACATTTAATAATAATGATGTCAGAATGCAAAAAGAGAAAGAAAAATGGTTATAGACAAAATGTCCATCCCTTGTCCATGAACAAAAGAAAGAAGGGCATGGGTGCACCATACTCCTTTTTTAACTTGCATGATATCCCGCTTGTGTGCACCAGCAATAACAACACAAAAAATATAGCTGCAGGCAGCAATGGGGGTACCTAGCAGCATAACAGGTAAGCCAATGCCTGCTCAGGAAGGCATCATGAGTCCATACACCAAGTTTCGTGTCAATACATTAATTGCAGAGATATTGGCCTACTTCCTGTTTGGCGGCTTCGTTGGATTGACTGTTACGGCAAAAGAGTTTGGAGTTCAGACATGAACTTAAAAAACAGGTCATGAGTCTGTCAGAAGTTTTAGAGATAGAGATATGGCCTCACTTCCTGTATTGTGGCGTCGCCGGTGAGTTTGATTGGCTGCTAAGGGCAAATGGAAGCGAAATAAAAAAAATCCACATGATAACTTTTGTATTGCTTCATCTGAAGATTGTATGTGTCAAGTCCTGTGGAAATCGGTCAATCTGTGTGACCTGAAATGCTTTTTGAAGGGTTTTGATAAAATTCAAAATGGGGGAAAATCCAATATGGCGCAAATTGACGTCATGGGGTCAGTTAAACTCGCCTTGATCCAAGGATTCCAGCGGTACAATGATTGCCTTTGGAGCTTCGCTGCTGGGCACCTAATAAAAGTAAATAGCGTATATAAGTTACAGTGTAGCTTTTATACCTCCCCATATTTCTAATTCCACTACAATAACAAATGCAGCTTTAGCTTTTTAAACTGATGTAGTCCTCTAGGCCTGCATGCACTCATATATGCGTGTTTCTATCTGTTTAGTCTAGGCCTACATACGCGCTACACCTGTGGAGCTCCTTTAAAGAAGAAAAAAAGGTGAGGGGAGTCTTACAGTACTACTGATGCATTGAAGCCTCTTGTCGTTCAAAAACCTTAAGCAATTTTTTCTTCAGCTGCATCCAACGCATTGTTGTAGAAATATTTTTCCGCTCCGGTGGTGACTATAAGACGGGAGGGATACTACAGACCATAGTGCAGTTCAGCTCTCCAGAGTTCCTCTGTTGTCATATTGTGCACGTTTCCTCCTGATCTCTCTTGGAAGATCCCAATAGACCCGGAGCGATTTCTTTGCCACGGCCCCAAGAATTATTCGCCTGTCACTCCATCTTAACATGCATACTATGGTATGGTAAGATCTGTTGCAGTCGGACGAGGACATAGACTGCGGTACTGCCTTTCAACCTCTAGTGTCGGATCACTGTCCTTAAGGATGTCTGAACAGATTTCCGTATATTTCTCACATCAGCGACTATCTACTTATCTCTGCACTATCCTTGTTGACTTGTTCTGTCTGTGCACGAACAGGTCTCTTAACTCTAGTAACCACAAACCACCAGTTTCTGTTAGCCACACTAACTAGCCTAGCCATAGCAATGTCGTCTCCCTGCTCTCCTCCTCTCTCCTCTCCTGCTCTCTCCTGTCCTGTGTGCCACATGTTCAGTTACTCCACGTCCTCCTTTAGTGATAATGGTACTTGTAATAAATGTAGTTTATTTGTAGCTTTGGAGGCGAGGGTCAGTGAGTTAGAGGCACGGTACCGCACCACCGAAGAGTCAGTAGCTCAGATAGCCAGTCCCCGGTAGCCGGTGCGGTACAGCCACAGGTAGCTTCAGTTAGCCGTCCCCCGGTAGTTCCCGAGCAGCCGGGAGGCTGGGTGACTGGTCATTGCATAGCTGACCAGACCATTTCGACAACCCAGAGCTGCAGTCTTACACGCTTCTCTGCACCTCCATTAGAGCAGCTGCCCACCCAGTCCTTTAGTATAGAGACTGTGTCTGTCCCCGTCCACCTACATTATTTAATGATAAAACAAACAGAAGAGGAGTTCATCATAAAAACTGAATAAAAATTAAATCAACATCTCCACCAGTCCAAAATAAGATAATTAAATGTGGACTCTTGAATATCAGGTCTTTGTCATCTAAAGCTGTCTTAGTCAATGAATTAATATCTGATTATGATATTGATTTGTTCTGTCTCACTGAAACCTGGCTGCAGGAGGATGAATATGTTAGCTTAAATGAATCCACTCCTTCGAGTCATTATAATAGTCATATTCCTCGAAGTACTGGTCGAGGTGGTGGAGTTGGAGCCATATTTGACTCAAATCTATTAATAAATCCTAAACCTAAACTAAATTATAATTCATTTGAAAGTCTTGTTCTTAGCCTCAGTCACCCAACCTGGAAAACTTCACAGCCAATTTTATTTGTTACAATTTATCAAGCTCCTACTCCTTATTCCGAATTTTTATCTGAATTTGCACCAGGCTTGATCCTTAAAACAGACAAAGTAATTATTGTAGGTGATTTTAATATTCATGTGGACAACCACAATGATAGTCTTAGTACTGTGTTTATCTCTCTATTAGACTCAATTGAGTGTAAAAAGTGTAAATAAACCAACTCATTGTCTGAACCACACTCTTGATCATGTTTTTTTTATATGGCATTGAAATTGATAATCTAATAGTCTTTCCACAGAATCCTCTTCTGTCTGACCACAAGAGGCACGTAAATCTGAACGCAAATGGCGTGCCACTAAACTGGAAGAATCTCATCTAGTCTGGCAAGATAATCTGAGAACATACAGGAATGCTCTCCGTAATGCCAGAGCAGCCTACTACTCTTCTTTAATTGAGGAGAATCAGAACAACCCCAGGTTTCTCTTCAGCACTGTAGCCAGGCTAACAGAGAATCACAGCTCTACTGAACCATCTATTCCCTTAGGTCTAAGTAGCAATGACTTCATGAGCTTTAATGATACGATTATAACTATTAGAGACAAAATCCATCACCTCCTGCCCTCAAAAGGCATTGATCTGCATTCTGATACAGCAAGTTTGGAAACAGCTGTAAAACCTGATATGTTTTTAGACCGTTTTTCTCCCATCGACCTTCATCAAATAACTTCAATCATTTCTACAGCTAAGCCTGTCTCTTAGACCCTATCCCAACCAGGCTGCTCAAGGATGTTTTACCTCTAGTTAGTCATTCTTTATTTGATATGATTAATCTGTCTTTATTATCAGGACATGTACCACAGTCCTTTAAGGTAGCTGTAATTAAACCTCTTCTTAAAAAGCCCACTCTAGACCCAGAGGTCTTAGCCAACTACAGACCGATATCAAACCTTCCCCTTCTGTCTAAGATACTTGAGAAAGCTGTAGCTAATCAACTGTGTGACTTTCTCTATAACAATAGTCTATTTGAGGAATTTCAGTCAGGATTTAGAATGCATCATAGTACAGAGACCGCATTAGTCAAGGTTACAAATGACCTCCTAATGGCATCAGACAAAGGACTCATCTCTGTACTTGTCCTGTTAGATCTTAGTGCTGCATTTGACACCATTGACCATCAAATTCTTTTACAGAGACTAGAAGATCAAATTGGCATCAAAGGAACCATCCTAAGCTGGTTTAAATCGTATTTTTTAGATTGATCTCATGTTCATGTTTGTTCATGTCAATGATGAATCCTCCATGCATACAAAAGTTTGTCATGGAGTCCTACAAGGTTCTGTACTAGGACCACTTTTATTTAGTTTATATATGCTTCCTTTAGGGAACATTATTAGGAATCACTCGATCAATTTTCATTGTTATGCTGACGACACCCAATTATATTTATCGATCAAGCCTGATGCAACCAATCAGTTAACTAAACTCCAAGCATGCCTCATAAATATAAAAAATTGGATGACCTATGATTATAAATTCAGACAAAACTGAAGTTCTTGTAATTGGACCGAAACACCTCAGAAACCTTCTTTCTAGAGACTTAGTTACCTTAGATGGGATCACCCTGGCCTCCAGCTCCACTGTTAAGAATCTTGGAGTTGTTTTTGATCAGGATTTGTCCTTTAATGTCCATATAAAACAAATTTCGAGGACTATATTCTTCCACTTACGTAACATCGCTAAAATCAGACGCATTGTCTCTCAAGCGGATGCAGAAAAACTAGTCCACGCATTTGTTACTTCTAGGCTGGACTATTGTAACTCTTTGTTATCAGGCTGCTCTAATAAGTCTCTTAGAACTTTGCAGTTAATTCAGAATGCTGCTGCACGCGTCCTGACAGGAACCAAGATAAGAGATCACATCTCTCCCATTTTGGCTTCCTTGCATTGGCTACCTATTAAACCTAGAATAGAATTTAAAATTCTCCTCGTTACTTACAAATCTCTTCATGGTCAGGCACCATCATATCTAAAAGAGCTCATAGTACCTTACTACCCCTCTAGAACACTGCGCTCTCAGGACGCTGGGTTTCTTGTGGTTCCTATGGTCTCCAAAAAAATTACCAATCTGGGTTCGGGAGGCAGACACGGTCAACACTTTTAAGAGTAGACTTAAAACTTTCCTTTTTGATAAAGCTTATAGTTAAGGATTAGACTGCCGGGGGACTCCCCGGGGTTATGCCTAGCCAGGCACGGTATTGGTTAAAGATGTAGTCACATCTCCCTTACCGAAAACCCTCCCTCCTTCTCCCTCTCTCTCTCTCTCTCTCTCTCTCTCTCTCGCTCTCTCTCTCGCTCTGGACATGTCTCATTAATTCGGTTAAAGATGTAGTCACATCTCCCTTACCGAAAACCCTCTATCTATCTATCTATCTATCTATCTATCTATCTATCTATCTATCTATCTATCTATCTATCTATCTATCTATCTATCTATCTATCTATCTATCCATCCATCCATCCATCCATCCATCCATCCATCCATCCATCCATCCATCCATCCATCCATCCCTCCCTCCCTCCCTCCCTCCATCTGTGGACATGTCTCATTAATGCATGTTACTAACCAAACTTCCCCGGAGTTTCTGTGCTCTGTCGTCCAGCAGGTTCTCGTGGATCATGGCTGCTGCTGTGGTCCTGCACGACGTCCACTACATATATTATTACTGTCATTATTGCTACCATATCTGCTATTGTGGTCATTTTATCATCATTGTGATTTATTGTCATTCTGTCAGTCATTGTAATTGTACAATATGTTTTTGTTGATTTGTCCTGTACATGTGACATCCATTGCACGTCTGTCCGTCCTGGGAGAGGGATCCCTCCTACGTGGCTCTTCCTGAGGTTTCTTCCACATTTTTTCCCTGTTAAAAGGGTTTTTAATGGGCAAGTTTTTCCTCAGGATTGTATGTTGCAGACAAAAAGCAAAGCAAGGCCCACACTTCTTTTCCCCCTATGTATTTATGCAGACAAGCTTTAGTAGAGTTGTAGTGGTCAGTATTATTCCCCAGGCACCACATTTATCCAGTCAAGCCAGTCAGTTTACTGCTATTGCTACTCGCTGACTCAGTCTTGTTTAGGAGAGTCAAGCCAGGCCACAAACGGAAAGAGCTGCAACTTTCTCATGTAAAACCACTGGATATTGTGTGTGTGTGTGTGTGTGTGTGTGTGTGTGTGTGTGTGTGTGTGTGTGTGGTGTGTGTGTGTATGTGTCTGTGTGTGTGTGTGTAGACACATGGTATAGCTTTTTCTGCAGAGTCAGTGCTGTTCTTGAGCATGCAATTGATTGTGCTGTGGCTTTGCCAGCCAAAAGCAGTTAAAAATACCCAGCCCAACAAAATGAGGTGCAATTTGTTTGTTTCTCTTCAAGCCTGTAAAGTGGAACCATGTGAAGAAAAGACTTATATCTCCTAAAGGCTGTTTTCTTTCTTGTCTTCTTTGAAAATAATTGGAAATCTCGATATTCTAGTTACCACATTTCAAACATAATTACAAGCTTTGGGCATTGTTTTCTTGTCTGATGTGGTCTCATGTCTTTTTTTTCCTCTTGTATAAAAAAGGCTAAACAAGCATGAAAAGTTTCTTTTTTTCTGTCTTTGTCCTAATTTGTTTCAAAACTGCCCTTTTATTAAAGTATCTTAGTCCAGGAAATGTTGAAGCAAGCTCCAAATTCAGGAGGTTTGGAGAGATTTAATGACTAATAGCAAAAAGAGACATCAATTTCTTATCTTCTTTTTGCATTCCTGATTCTGTATGTTGGAGCATAAAGAAAGTGTGGTCCTAACATAAAGTCCTTCAAGCACATGCTGTTGTTCTGCAGAACAAAGGTGAGAAAAGAGAGCCTGTCCTCTAAAATCCAGTGCAGGAAAGATGGCTGCTGTTTGGACAACGCCCTGCAGTCAAAGTGTGGTGAGTTGGCTGAGATGAAGTCCTGCAATCACTCCATTGAAAACTATAATCATCAAAAACTGTAATCACAGGCTGAGGTTTGGAGCCTCTTCTCTCCTCTGTCAGCCTCAAAGCATTTTCACAATGACTGGAGACAGAAAAGCTGGCTGGTGTTTAGGGCGTGGTTCCATTTTCAACAATGCAAAGGTACAAACAAAGCTTAAAGTACAGGGTATAATAAAAGTTTATTTTAATCATATTAAAACAAATATATAGATAAAATAATGTTTGCAACCTTTCTCATGTGTCAAAACCTCAAATGAAGTGAAGTGGAATCTTAGGAATCTCATTAGTGGAATGACTGAACAAAAATTAGTTCCTTTCTACCAACCACTCAAAACACTTTTACAACACTCTCAACAACGTCTCATTCACACAATGATGTCAGAGACTGCAATACAAGGTGCCAACTGCTCACCAAAACACTTACTGATATTAAGCTTTCCCACACACATTATTTTGTAATATTAGTAGTAGTAGTATTAATAGTATTATCTTAACTAACGTTTCTTTGGAGCGTGGCCAGAAATGGTTTAAGAAATCCATTTTTTTATCATTCTTTAAGGCACCTTTGCATTTAAGTATGTATCTAAACAAAGCAAAATATTATTTATATTATTAATATTATGAAAAATTCATATTAATAATAAAATATTAAGGAATTATTACAATTTTATATTTATATTAAGAACCAACAACTAATGTAGTCACAAGGGGCACAAGCCAGTGTCCTATTGTGTCGGACCCCAAGAGGGTTGTGTCAGGAAGGGCATCCAACGTAAAACTTGCCAAATCAAACATGCAAATCGAATCTATGACTTCCATACCGGATCGGTCAAGGCCCGGGTTAACAATGACCGCCATCGGTGCTGTTCACCTACAGGGTGCCAGTGGAAATTGGACTACTGTTGGTCGAAGAAGGAGAGGAGGAATGCGTGTTCATAGGAAGAGGGAGAAGAGGAAAGCCAAGAGTCTAGGACTGAGAGTAGGGACTTTGAATATTGGAACTATGACAGGAAAAGGTAGAGAGTTGGTTGACATGATGCAGAGGAGGAAAGTAGACATACTGTGTGTCCAGGAGATCAGGTGAAAAGGTAGCAAGGCTAGAACCTTAGGAGCAGGGTTCAAGTTAGGAAGAGAAATGTAGTAGGAGTTATCTTTAAGAAGGAGTTTGCTAGGAGTGTACTGGAGGTAAAAAGAGTGTCAGATAGAGTGATGAGTCTGAAGCTAGAAATCAAAGGTGTGATGTTCAATGTTGTTAGTGGGTATGCTCCACAGGTTGGATGTGAGCTGGAGGAGAAGGAGAAATTCTGGTTAGACCTTGATGAAGTGATGCAGAGCATCCCTAGAAGTGAGAGAGTTGTCATTGGTGCAGACTTTAATAGCCATGTTGGTGCAGGAAACACAGATGATGAGGAGGTGATGGGTAGGTTTGGTATCCAGGAGAGAAACACAGAAGGACAGATGGTGGTTGATTTTGCAAAAAGGATAAAAATGGCTGTAGTGAATACTTTCTTTCAGAAGAGGCAGGAACATAGGGTGACCTATAAGAGTGGAGGTAGGCGCACACAGGTAGACTACATCTTGTGTGTAATCTGAAGGAGATCAGTGACTGCAAAGTAGTGGTAGGTGAGAGTTTAGCCAGACAGCATAGGATGGTGGTGTGTAGGATGACACTTGTGATAAGGAAGATAAAGAGGGCAAAGGCAGAGCAGAGGATAAAAAGGTGGAAGCTGAAAAAGGAAGAGTGTTGCATGACTTTTAGGAAGGAGTTGAGACAGGCTCTGGGTGGTCAGGAGGTGCTTCCAAACGACTGGACAACTACAGCTAATGTGATCAAGGAGACAGGTAGGAGTGTACTTGGTGTGTTATCTGGAAGGAAAGTAGATAAGGAGACTTGGTGGTGGAATGAGGAGGTGAAGGAGTGTGTACGGAGAAAGAGGTTAGCTAAGAAGAAGTGGGACACTGAGAGGACTGAAGAGAGTAAACAGGAGTACAGGGAGATGCAGCATAAGGTGAGTTGAAGTGGCAAAGGCCAAACAAGGGGCTTATGATGACGTGTATGCTAGGCTGGACAGTAAGGAGGGAGAGACTGATCTATACAGGTTGGCAAGGCAGAGAGATAGAGATGGTAAGGACGTGCAGCACTCTAGGGTGATTAAGGATAGGGATGGAAGTGTACTGTCAGGTACGAGTAGTGTTATGGGAAGATAGAAAGAGTACTTTGACGAGTTGATGAATGAGGAAAATGAGAGAGAACAAAGAGCAGAAGAGGTGACTGTTGTTGACTGGGTTGTTCAACAGGATCTTAAATAGTGAGAAGATGCCAGAGGAATGGAGGATAAGTGTGATGGTGCCCATTTTAAGAACAATGGAGATTTGCAGAGTTGTTGCAACTACAGAGGAATAAAGCTGATGAGCCATACAATGAAGTTATGGGAAAGAGTAGTAGAAGCTAGACTAAGGGCAGAAGTGAGCATTTGTGAGCAGCAGTATGGTTTCATGCCAAAAAAGACTACTACAGAGTATTTGCTTTAAGGATGTTGATAGAGAAGTACAGAGAAGGTCAGAGGGAGCTGCACTGTGTCTTTGTAGATCTGGAGAAAGCTTGTGACAGGGTGCCCAAAGAGGAACTGTGGTATTGTATGAGGAAGTCTGGAGTGACAGAGAAGTATGTTAGAGCGGTGCAGGACATGTATGAGGGCTGTAAGACAGTGGTGAGGTGTGTTGTAGGTGTGACAGAGGAGTTCAAGGTGGAGGTGGGACTGCATCAGGGATCAGCTCTGAACCCCTTGTTATGACTGTGGTCATATTTGTTTGTGGTCTGTGTATGTGTCTTTGTGTGCCCTGTATTTGTTTCTGCTATTTTCCTATGCAAATAGGATGTGCCATCCCCAGGAGGCGATTGGTGCAGCAATCTTCCGGTCCTGGTTTGTGATTGGCTGTGCCTAGAAATCCCAAACATAAAAGGAGCCAAGATGGCGGCGGCCGAGAGAACACCACTTACTCATCCTCCTCTTCTCCTAACTTTTGCCACATTGTCCGTTTGCAGAACTGTCTGTATGTGCTCAGTCATAGCGTTTTGTTTGAAGAGTAGGGGTGGACTGCCATTTTGTTTTGATCTTTTCTCCTGTTTTTGTTGTCAGGGAGGTAAGTTTATTGTGATTTTGAGTTTGTGAGTAGAGTGATTTATTTTTGATGATTTAACTTTAAGATAGTTTGTTTTGGTTGTTGTTTTGGCCTTGGTCCACCCTGAAGTCAATACCTTAGTTAATGTTGTTTGAGACTTGGATTTTTTTTGTAAATAAACCCTTTCTGTTGTTTGTACATAAACTCGTGTGGTGGCTACTTGGGACTGGGGAGGATTGAGACACCTATTTCATGCTATGCTCTAGACCCCTAGACTGGGGCATAACATGAATTGGGGGCTCGTCCGTCTTCTTGTCACATTTCTACTAGTTTGGTGAGTACTCCTTTTTTTTGGTTAGCAGTGAATTTTGGTGTGTGGGGGGAATTATGGAGTTTGCACTAGATGATTTCATGGTCAGTCCATCTTTACATAAAATTGAAAAATGTAGGAAGACAGATCTTTTGATTTTGGCAAATTGTTATAATGTGCAAGTGCCCTACAGTGCCAGGAAAGCAGAGATAAAGCAGTTGCTGTGTGCAGAGTTGGTGGAGCAGGGCGTCCTCCCTAACCCAGCTGCTGATGCGGCTGAGGCTGCTGCGGGTGACAAGGCCAGTGACGCACCTTTAGCTGAGGTGAAAGCAGCGGAGGTTGCTGGCACGCTCACTGCTGGTGCGGAGCTTGGACCAGTCACAGATCCAGTCATGGGGAACATGACTACGGAGGATCTCCGCTTAGCCCTCAAAATAAAGGAGTTCTAAACAAAAAATAAGCAGCTGGAGGTGCAGGCTATGCACCTGCGAATAAGAGCTCTTGAGCTTGAGAGAGAAGCCCCTGTAGCCTCCACCCCGGTGTCTCCTCTTGGCCCCAGCCCTGCTTCTGCTAGGGAAAGCTCAGGAAGTCTGCGCCAGTCTATCTATCGAAGACAGTCTTAATTATAACATCCTGAAGAAGACTGTGTTGCAGGCCTACGAGCTGGTTCCCGAGGCCTATAGACAGAAATTTAGAAATAGCGAAAAAACTGCTAACCAAACCTAGGTGGAGTTTGTGCGTGACAAGAGCGTTTTGTTTGATAAGTGGTGCCAAGCATGTAATGTTAAGACCATGGCGGAAATGAGAGAACTCATACTACTTGAAGAATTCAAGAAATGTTTGCCTGAAAGAATTGTTGTTTATTTGAATGAACAAAAAGAGACATCAGTTACAAAAGCAGCTGTGCTGGCTGATGAATTCGTTCTGACCCACAAAAGTGTGTTTTCGGTGCCGACACCTTGCATTTTGCCTGAGCGCAGAAACAGATCGCCAAAGCTAGCGCGTAAAAGCACTTTACCAGCTGCGGGTGAAAACCGCGAGTGTTTCTACTGTCATGAGCCAGGCCATCTGATCGCTGTCTGTCCAGCTCTTAGGGAAAAAACACAAAAACATTAAACCTCCCGCAGGTGTGGGTTTCATAAACACCACGTCCCCGCCTGAACATCCTGAGCCGTTGCCTGTCACAGAGGTATACGGGGAGGTTGACCCTCGCTTCAAACCCTTCATCTCTCACGGGTTTGTGTCTATAACTGGTGAGGCATCTGATAAAGTACCGGTAACTATTCTTCGCGATACCACCGCCTATCATTCATTCCTGCTGGCTAGTGTCCTACCACTTTCAGATAAAACTTCGTGCGGTTCGGATTTGCTCGTGTGGGGAATTAAAATGAGTGAACTTAACGCCCCACTTCACATGATCCACTTGGATTCACCGCTCGTTTCAGGATGTGTGAAAGTTGCCGTACTTCCACGTTTTCCAATTAGTGGCGTTTCATTTATTTTGGGAAACGATCTGGCTGGAGGAAATGTGTTCCCTCTTCCTGAAGTAATTAATGATCCCATTTCGGATATATCTGCTGAGTGTCCCACCTCTGTCCATTCTGTGTCTGTGCCAAAATTGTTCCCCGTGTGCGCAGTTACGCGCGCACAGGCCCGTAAATTAGGTGAAACTATGGATTTGTCTGAATCATTCATGGCTACGTTAGGTGAGGGTGAGCCCTCCTTTTCAGTGTCTCCTGCTACTGATGGTGACAAAGTGGCAAAATGTGTGAATGAGTATGAATCTGCTGATACGGATCTGAGTTTGAATGTCACCCGTGAAATGTTAATTGATGCCCAGAGAAATGATCCGTCTCTAACCTTGTGTCTGTCCTCTGTTGTAGCCGCTGAGGAAGACCGAAAACCCTATGTGTATTTTTTGGACAACGATGTCTTGATGAGACAGTGGAGTCCTGACTCCAGTGAGACACGCGTTGTAAATCCGGTGGTTGTACCAACCGCATTTAGGGCACAGATTCTGATGTTGATCCTCTTGGTATGTGTGGTTATGATTTCTGTTGTTTGGTCCCCTACTTGCCAGTCTGCCTTCGAGTCTGCTAAGGCGTTGTTGTGTAGTGCACATATTGTCCTCGCAGCACCCTGCTTTACGCGACCCTTTAAGTTGGAAGTTGACGCTAGCGCGTGCAGCGCGGGTGCTGTTCTCTTACAGGAGGACGATCAAGCTATTGACCACCCTGTCTGTTACTTCTCCAGGAAGTTCAATAAGCACCAACTTCATTATAGCACTATTGAGAAGGAAGCCCTCGCCCTCCTGTTTGCCTTACAGTATTTCGAGGTATATATTGGATCTAGTTCGCAGCCTGTCCAAGTATATACAGACCACAACCCATTAACATTCCTTGCAAACATGCGCAATTCAAACCAGCGGCTCATGCGTTGGTCTCTCCTTTTGCAGGACTTCAACCTGCAGATACAGCACAAAAAAGGTACAGAAAACGTAATAGCAGATACTCTGTCTAGGTGTTACTCAGAAGTATAAAAATTAAACATATGGGGGTGTGTTTAATTCTTGGGTGTGGGGGTGTTATGACTGTGGTCATATTTGTTTGTGGTCTGTGTATGTGTCTTTGTGTGCCCTGTATTTGTTTCTGCTATTTTCCTATGCAAATAGGATGTGCCATCCCCAGGAGGCGATTGGTGCAGCAATCTTCCGGTCCTGGGGTCTGTTTCACAAAGCAGGTTCAACAAACTCTGAGTCAAATCCTGAACTCTGAGTTGATCTACTCTGAGATAGGAAACTCTGAGTTTTCGGTTTCACAACAGCTGATTTGAGTTAGTTTAATCAACTCAGAGTAGTTTAACCTGGAGTTAAACATGAGCTTCACAGACATATAAAGCCAGCATCAATGGAGCCCAGATTCGATGATTGAACATGGAAACTGAGAGAAAGAGGGCAGCATTTTTCACCCCAATAGAATTGGAAATATTAATGACTGCATATGGAGAATATGAGCATGTCTTTAGAAAGAAGTACAACACTGCAGCTGCTGCTAAAGAGAGGGAGAGGGCATGGGAGAGCATTGCTGCTCGGGTCAATGCGTAAGTTTAAATGTAATACTGTATTTTGCAATCACAATAACTATTGAAGGGCAAATTGCATGAATGGAGCCTATTCATTTATTTCATGTAGGTGCAATCCGGCGGGGGAGAAGTGCACTTGGCAGCAACTTAAGATGAAATATAAAAACATTGTTCAAACAGGTCAGACATCTGCATGACTTGACTCTGAACTTCTTTGATTCCTTCCATAATGCTCTTTCAAAAATGTCTTCTTTATATTGTATTAAACAATGAAGCCTAATAAACTAACCCAGATTTTTATTCAGCCAACAGAAAGAGGGCAGATGCCCGAAAAACAGGTGGTGGCCCAGCAGCACCACCTCTAATGGAAGGCCTATTGAGGTAGAGTCTTTATGTTACCAAGATTGCTCTTCCCATTGACACTTCTGACCACTGTGGTGGAGTAGAGAGTGACACTGAAGTATTAACACATTCTCATCCTTTGCTCAGAGTGTGGCTGGGCAGCAGCAGGAGACTCCCCTGACCTCAACTGCAGAGATTGACACAGGGAGACAGCTGTTCATGAAACTCCAGGGATTTATTGTGTGGAATTTATGTGCAACAGGTTAATTTTATGTCCCCTTTATGTATTCCCAGTTACCAGTAAAAGAAATTTATAAAATTCTCCTCCTGAAAAAAATCCAGAAGACCGATAAAGAAATGCTATACTTCGCCTGCCAGATTAAAAAAGCAGATTTGGAAATCCAAATACTGGAACATAAATTAAAGGTGGGTGCATGGTCACATGTCATTTATGTCAATGTTAACTATTGGAACATTAACTTAACTAGCTTTTGTATCTGTAGGAAATAAAGAAGACCAACTGAAATGTGCCTCATGTTTTTATTTGTGGTGGTGCTTTAAACTCAAAAGTGATTAGTACAAATCGTGTCTCTGACCGCTCGGCCATCCTGCATAGCTGGCTGGTGGACGGGGTCTTTATCGGGGTCATCAATCTGTAGGGCGGGGTGTTGCTCTCCTCTAATAGTGGCGATATTTTGAAGAACAACACATCCCACAATAATATCGCAGGCCCTCTCAGGGGTCACCCTGAGGTGACGTAGGCACTGGAAACGGGCTTTCAGCAGGCCTATGGTCAGGCGCGCAGATAGGTTTGAGAAACTGGGGGGGACGAAGCTGCCCCCAATGCCCCCCCCCCCCCCCCCCCCCCCCCCCGGGACGGAGATTTTCTCGTGCGACCCTGGATGCGCCGTGCGCCCTGATCAGTCTGTCCGGCTCCCCCTCTACCTCGTCAACCCCCCGCCTACGGGGGCGCCCCCTCCGCTGTCTTAATGAGCGGTATCGAAAATTCGCGAGGTTATTGTCGGGCGCTCGTGGCGCCCCCCACGAAATGGCGCCCCGGGCGGCTGCCCTGTCCGCCCGTACCTAAAACCGCTACTGGCACACACCTCAGTAAACCAAATATTATGTTAATTCATATTTTGGTTTCCTCGTGATGCTTGAATCAGAAGATTTGAAGAAGACAAAGTTTAAAAAAAAAAAAAAACCCCAAAAAAACAAAACGTTAAGCTACATAAAAGTGGGTGGGACGGATCTACGGTCATTCAAAAGTGGGTGTGTCATGACACACCTGACACACCCACTATCTGCGCCCCTGCCTATGGTCATCTCCACCCGGGCTCTCGTCCTGCTGTGAGCACGGTTGAAGTTTTGTTGGGGGACTGGCTCAGGGTCCGGGTAAGGCGTCAGCAGCCTTGGTTGGCAGGGGTAACCCCTGTCACCCAGCAGAAGGCCGTCAAACTCTCCTGTAATGTAGAGAGGATGCATGGGGTGTTGTAAAGGGGGGAGACATGAGAATTTTACTGCAAATCTTCAGGTTTCTCACCATGCTGCAGCCTGGCACTCAGGTTTGACTCGCGGTATATCCTTGAGTCATGAACAGACCCAGGCCACTTGGCCTCCACATTGGAGATTATGTGTGCAGCATCACATATGATCTTAACAGTGCAGAGAATGACAGATATTAGTTAAATTATGAGGAAGTGCTTAACACAGTGAAACTTCTTAGTCTACATGTACCTGCACATTAATGCTGTGAATGGACTTCCTATTCACATAATCAGCCTAATTATGTGAGGGAGCCGTGATGGGAATGTGCGTACCATCTATGCAGCCAATCACATTGGGAAATCCTAAAACAAATAAAAAGAATAAAAATTACTAATTCAAGTCTGAGGTGGCAGCACAATGTCATAATACAGCCTGATATTAAAGGAATTCAACAGATCTCTACATCCTTCACCTGCGATCCTGTGGAACTCTTCCTTAATGGCCCTGACAGGTTTGTGTCCAGGGAAGACAACAAATATAGGTAAAAGTCTTTTCAGGGCGAGGCAGACTCTTCTGATGGCCCTGCATACAGTTGCCTTACTCAAGTGCTCAGCATCTCCGATGTTATACAAAAAAACATTGGCAAAAAAACGCACAAAATCACAAAATCTGCTGCGATGTGAGCGCATGACTGCGACTCGTGATGTTTGAAATGTGCGGACTGATGAGGTTGTGTATGTAAATTATAGACTGTGAAGTAAAACGGTACCGCTCAAAAAGAAAATTGTCCGGGAGGGCAATCTATGCGTGGTCTGAGTACTCTCTTCCGACAGATATGTAATTCCCTGCGCAGGATTGCTGCACCTTCGTCCACAGGATCGTGATCAAATAGACACGCCATGTTCAAAAAGTTGACACCAAACGTTGCCTTCTGGAACTAGAGGACGTTCTGACAGCGCAGGAATGAGGAAATCAAATTAAGTATGTGGCTCTGAAAGTGGGCGGAGACAGAGAGAAACTCAGGGTTTTTTCAGGAAAACCTGGTCCCAACCAGGTTAGATTCACGGAGTCTGTTACTATGGCAACTGAGCTTGAGGTTAAGTTACCTCACTTTGTGAAACAGGTTAGAGTTAACCCTCTCTCTTGGGTTTGACTGACCCTCCTTTGTGAAACGGAAAACTCTGAGTTTCCGTGATTCCAGGGTTAACAGACTCTGAGTTTTTAATAAACCTGCTTTGTGAAACGGACCTCTGGTTTGTGATTGGCTGTGCCTAGAAATCCCAAACATAAAAGGAGCCAAGATGGCGGCGGCCGAGAGAATGTGATACATGGTTACATTTTGAGACCAATGATAATGTCTCTCAGCATAATCTTAACAATAAAGTAACTTAATGGAGTGTGAAAGTGAAAAACCTGTCTGGCAGCCATCTTTCCTGAAATGTCCTTCTTATCAATCTAGACAGGAAAACTCTTTCACGGCCCCTCTGCCTCAGGCGGCCACATAAAGTACTCCAATCTAATCTAATTAAAAGACTTTTACTCATTGTATGTCAAACATCATTAAAGCAAATACATATGGAGACCTCAGCAAATAAAATCAAAAATATCCACCTTCAGGCTAGTCAACCCATCGTACCCTCCAATGGACCTATCCCTGCCTATTCCCAATGTCCCTGTCGGACCGAAAAATAAAAATAACAACTGAGGTTCCAACATATGAGCCACAAATTACATACAATTAAACATAATAAATGGTATTCAAAAACAACATCTTATACATGTATTACATATATATGTTACTTCATTTCCGTTCTTCTTTTTTATGGATCAGCCTCACAGTTCCTCCACAGTGATGATTAAGTTGATGTTTGCTCTGAGCAGCCTCCCAATGTCCTTGTTCAGAGTTCGGGCTTAAAGGTCCTTTTTGATTGTTCTTATTGGAGTCTCTGAATCCCTTTAACAGCTTGGGATCCTTGAATCATCAACCACCCTCATGGTGGTCCTCCCCCACTGTTGTTCTAAGGGAAAAAGAAAACACCAACCAGTATCTTTGCAGAAATAACATATACAGAAATGACATATACAATTCAGATTATGGATATAATTCATATTTTATCTCTAATATAAATTCTATGCAAACATATATATTGCATTGGCTACTTTCCCTTTTACTGCCACTTACTAGCATACTCCTACTAATTCACTAGACACCTAAAATATATGGTAAACTATAGATGTGTTATACATGTTTAAAATTGGTATCTCTCCTCCAATTCACCTTCTAACCCTACTTCCTCATCATCGTCTGACTCAGTCCTCTGCATTAGTGGCATTTGGACCTGGTCTCCTGGCATCACTACCCCAACCCATTTCAATATTATAGCTTTTGCACACATACAGAAACCTTCTCTATTTGCCTCTCTTCCCCTTCATACTCTTTTCCCATCATTTAAACTCGCTTTCCATCATCTGTCGTATATCACACAAACCTATATAGAAAGTTTATGCCGTTCATCGTCGTACTTTGACAATCTATTCAATTTCCAAACCTTTCCATCTTTACTTTTCAACATTCTCATCTCCCTCATCTTTCCCACGTTTAACTATGCAATCACTGCATTACTGTTTTATTCACATAAACTACTGCTAGGCGGAACACTGAGCTAGTAGAAGTGCTACTACCCAATGTAACAATTTGATTTGGAATTAGATTTTTTATGACCCCATTTATTTTCACACATTCCTTGACTCTGCGGGTGATAAAACTGCACCAAAACACTGTTTTATTCACAATTTACAAAATCAATTTTACTGTTTTGTCCACGAACTCTTTAGTTTATCCAAACCTGCTTATGACTTTTCTTTATAAAAAACTTTGGAAAAAACTTTGGCAAAACTTTGCAAAAACTTTGGCAAAAGACTGAGCATCCCTCTCCTTGGTTGAACAAGCTTCAGGCCATCTTGAAAATTGGTCCACAACAACCAACCTATGCCTCCTATCTTCAACTAGTCTGATCAACAAATCCACACCTAGCTCACACATCGGACCCCTACGAAAGGCGGAACCATCACCCCCCTTAGAACATTATTTTCGGAACAGTTTGTGCATCTGCCTATGACAAATCAATCTGTGCAAGTAGACATAGTGCCCAGAATCCATACTCCATTATAATCTTTCTCTTAACTTCCCCCCCTGCAACATGGGCTACCTCATGTGCATCCTAATTCATGCACCCTAACAGATCTGGAGGAGCTATTGTCAGTCCTTTATGATACTTCCAAAGACCCATAAAATCCTGAGTGGTCTTGATTTGGCCCAAAATACTCCTCTGAAGTTCCATCTAAGGCTTCTCCTGTCCAATTGCACTCACGGGCAAAATGACCAAACTGTCCACAATTATAACATCCTTCAGAAGACTGTTGAAAATACGGACTAAATGTTTCTCTTTTTCCTCTCCAAAGTTGCTGTTGACCAATAACTGGCTGCGGGTATGAAACTACAGGTATCACGGAAGTTGGCTGAGGTGCTTGTGGCACAACATGAGTCACTGGTAAAGGCTGGCTCACCTGAGGCGGACTCTGTATGACTACAGCCTGTTTCTTTTCCTTCTTTTTGCTGTCGACTAATTGTATTTGAGTAAGCTTTCTGAGGGTTTCCTGATCTTGTTCCCTCTG
Organism: Collichthys lucidus; assembly: GCA_004119915.2. Classification (NCBI taxonomy): domain Eukaryota; kingdom Metazoa; phylum Chordata; class Actinopteri; family Sciaenidae; genus Collichthys; species Collichthys lucidus. Next base: position 13,439,884 of record CM014086.1, on the reverse strand, counting down.
ATCATGTTCCTTCTTCCTATATAGCTCTACCTGATGGGCTATATGATCAGTGTATACACCTTTGGTCATACTCCCCAAACCAACCACTTCTGCCAACTTACTCCTCACTGGTAGAGGCAGTCCCTTCTGTATTTTCCCTCTCAGGATTGACTGCTCCATCTGATTTAAATCTGGATCGTTCCCGGTGACATTTCTCCAGGTCAGATGAGCTCTTGAAACATATGCTGTCGGATTTTCCTCTGATCCCAGTGATTCAATAAAAATGTTGTCAGGGTGAACATTTGTTGGGAAAGTTTCCCTCAACGCTCTCCACATTACACCTCTGTGCGCAGCAAACAACTCAGGGTCATGTACAGCTGTTCTCACATATCTATTAAGCCCCGCTTTCTGCAGTATCTCCTCCATACCTGTTACCCCAAGAAGACTAGCCAACAGTTTTTTAACATCTCCCATAGCTATATGTGTCCCTACCATGACCTCTTCCAACTTTGAAATCCACAGATGCGCTCCATCCTGCAAAGTAGGCAGCTTCTCGAGGATATTTGACATGTCTGTACTCTGCCAAGGTTTATACTCTAAATTTGGTCCGCGGATAACAGCTGGACAGATTTTACCGACATCATCCTTCCCTGAACGTAATCCGTATCTTGGGACTGCTGGCTTCTTTAACTCTCTCTCCTTTATTCGCAGCTCCTCTAACCGCTTCCCTAATGCATTCTGCTCTTCCAGACTAGGTGTACCAAGCAACTCTGAGATGCAGTCTTCTATACTCTCCTCAACATCTTTTACTGCTCTCTGTCTGTCTTCCTCCATGCACGTGCTAGTGACACAGGGGTAAAACCCTCTTAAAGCCGAAACACTTCCTGTCTCCCAATCATCATCACTATTGCCATCATCACTTCTATTAGAATCATCCTCGTCTTTTTCCAAGGCCTTTTTCCTTGGCTTCTTATCTCCTTCCTCTCTGCTCTGGCTAGTATCCGCCTAACCGCAGAACTATAACCACCTAAGTTCCCCTCTGAGTCGCTCTGATCAGTGTCATCCCCACCCTGTCTCTTTCTATATCGTGACGCAGTTTTGGTTTCTCGTCGAAATGCTGTCTTTTTGTTTTTTGTACTTGGATACATCCTTATGATAGTATCTGCTTGTCCGGATTCAATTATTCTATCTGCATCATCTATGATTTGATATCTACCATCTTGTGAAATCACTGGGAGCTGAGGATATAGTTCTTGAAATTTTACCTTCTTTTCATAAGGGGGCGGTTTCTTTTCTACGTCAGTGTGTGAGAATGGGGTATTAGCTTCATTCATCAGCTTTTTAGTTTGTTTGGTTATGTTTTCTATTTCTGCCATATTCTTCTTTTTTTTCTCCTTCGCGGCCTTGGTCCACGTCTGTCCCTCACTCTCAAACAGTTGGAGCATTGCCAATTCTGTGCGCCTCTTTTCTCTACGTTTCTCTCCCTTTCTCCTGCTCTGCCTTATATGCTGTAACAAGCACCTGTATTTTTTTAGTTACATCCGGATTAAAGGATCATTCTGCCGGCCAGGGTTGGTCAATCTCTGGCCAACGGCGGGACCATTTTGTTGAGATGCGTGAGACCTCTTTTATTAATGGATTATTATTTTGAACTATGTCAAGAGGTGTGAGTGCTTTTGCGGATTTACTATTCTTTTTTGGCATCTTTAGCTGATTTCGGTTACTTTTCTGAGAACTACTTAAACAATCAATCAATCAACTAAATTAATTAATCAAAATCAAATAAATTTATGCTAATCCAGTCAATCAAATCTAGCAATTACTCAAATCAATCAACTAAGTAAACAATTAAATCAACTACTTAATCGACTAAACAAATAAGCAGTACGTGTGTGAGGCTAAACAGTTAATTTGGAGTCACTTAAAGTACTGCTTTACTTTATTTTTCTATTTTCCTAATTTCTGCCACAGTCAATGAACCCAAGAAAGAAAGTCACCAACTCCAAGGAACTTTAGGGGATCTGTTAATGCAAATGAAATCACACCACTAAATCCACACAATGCCTCTCTAGCCCAAAAAGCTATCAGCAAAATCTCTAAATGCCAACAAATATCAATAGTAACTATGTACCAAAAAGCAAGTTTCCACAATCACAACTTTCTACTTCTAGCTTCTAAAAGGACCTCAAATGCAACCTTACAACACCAGTCAGCTCAAAATAATTCAAACAGCAGGACAATGCACAAACAGCAACACATCACAATTGCAATCCACAATATAACAGTTTACCTGATCAGTCAGTTGCCAAGCTTGCTCAAAATAGCACACAAAGCAGAATAAACTATTCTCACGTCCAGCTATAAACATTTAATCATACATATATAAGCAAATAAATCTCGGTTTCTAGTGATCATAAATGCATATACACATATTTCAAAACCAGCAGGTATAGCAAGAGTTCGTGAACAAAAGCAGTACTGGCCTTGTGCAGTGGTCTAGGTAGAAGTCTGACGTCACTGAACTGGTCCGCGTAACCCCTGTTCAGTCTCCGCCTTTTTCTCCGTGTCTCTCCCACAGATGCAAAGAACAATGGAAAAACAGCAAGAATTAGATTTTCGTTTATTATCGTCACAGTTTCATGTCACATTCTTTAGTAACCCCCCTTTTCTTTTGCAGTCAACACTTTTAGGGTTAGTTACAACAGATATCTTCGTGCTCTTCAGCACCAAACCTCATTCCACATCCTTTTCCCACATCAACCGTGCAACGCACTCCACACTCTTAAAGCCTTCACCTCAGCACTCACTCAGCACTTTTCACTCTTCTCAATCATGGTTATTTCTAAAAAGTTATACATTAATCTTATCTCTCTATATATGTTAATAAATCTTTTCCGGAAGCTCATAACAAATTATTAACTCTTATCATTAGCATATTGAAACGTCCTTTTTTAAGTCCTTAAAAAAGGCTCATAGAGTTACAAAAAATGTCTTTTTTAAAAAAAATTATATATATACCATAAACTAAATCCTAGTGATATAGCAATAGTTAATAGTTATATAGGATAAACACTGGAATAATGAACACATTTCTAAAACAAAAGTGGTCAAACTCCAAACACACACACAATTTCAGCCTGCAGCGCTGACGTCTCTTTCAACAGAGACAGAGAAACAGAGAGAGACAAGAGAGGGAGGAGGGAGTCCTTCTCCAGCCTATCAATACATTTAACTTTTAACACAAAAAATCCCCCAATATAACAAACAAAACACAAAATCACATTTAACACTCTATACCAGGGGTATTCAATTAAAAGTCCCCAAGGTCCAGTTTTTACATTTTGCCCAAGTAGAAGGTCCGAGCGAAAGTCATGGCCACATTTTAAAAAAGTAACTAATTGTTTAAGTTTTTACTTAAATGCGAGATATTAGACACATATTCAATCTCTTATCATAATCAAAAATAGTCCCAGGCAATCAAATACGTTTAAGGTTTTTATTTCAAGTCAACCAAAAGGGAATCATTTTGAATCCTTTGAATAAAATAAATAATAGTGAGTGGACTTCCTTTTTTCTATAATGCAACAGTCCCATGCTTAAATAATTGAAGGCCTCTTCAAGTGAAAAAAAATTTCATAAAATTTTTTTCTTTGAACTGTCCTTTCTTTCTTAATTGAAGCCTTCTTCATGTAAATAAAAAAGTAAACTCAGGAAAAATGAACAAAAAAGTGCAAAACATTTTTCATGGAACTCTCCTTCTTATTCTTGAACCTTTATCATCTTTTTCTTCTTTTTTTGCTTCAATGGGAGAAATGGGCATGTGGCTGACCTGCCAGGAGTTTAAATTTGGGTTGAAACGGAGTTAATGCCATTCTCATGCTGACATGTAGGTGTTCATTGGTGAGCCTGGATCGGTGCTTGTTTTTGATGATGTTCATAGTTGAAAATGCTGATTCACAGCTGTAAGTTGATCCAAACATTGTCAGTGTGTGCAGTGCAACTCTGGTAAGACCAGGGAACACACCCTTAGGGACAGTCTGCAACCAGAAAGTAGATGGATCATTTATCTGAAAATGCTCTTTTAATGCAGCATTTCCTTGCAGATCAATGAGTTCAAGCTGCAGAGATCCTGCTTGTGCCCACTTGAATGCCTGACTCGCCTCCTTTGAAAATAATCTGACATCGCTGATGAGGAAGGGATTTTGAATAAGCAAGAGGAGCTGCTGCCCAAGGTGAAAGTTGTTGAATCTGTCACTGAAATTTCTGACCAGCTTGTCAGTGAAGGAAACATAGGAAGACAGATCTCTCTCAGCCTGACACTGTTCATGCAGTGTTGGAAAATGCTCCAACTCTCCATCAAGATCCTGTTTGAAAAGGTCTAGCTTTCTCTGGAAACATCGAACTGCTGACATCATATCTGCAACCGAATTTTTTTGGCCCTGTAGTTTCAAATTGAGGTCATTAAGATGTGATGTGATGTCAACTAAAAATGCAACCATCTCCATCTTGTGGTCATCTTTCAGAAAAAGTGAAAACTGAGCTGCTCTCTGACTGCTTAGCTGCTCTAAAAAAGCAGATATTTCCTTTCGAACTGACCAGAAACGCCCCAATGCATTCCCTTTACTTAGCCACCTTACATTGTTGTGCAGCAGCAGGTCATTTGCCTTTGCCTCAACATCTACCAGGAATTCTCTCAGGAGGCGATGCTGAAGGGATGAGGAGGCCCTAAGAAAGTTTATCAGTTTCATCACTGTGTTCATTATTTCAGCAAATTGCTCTGACAGTGTGGCACACAAAACAGTTTGGTGGATGAGACAGTGGTAAGCAATAAGATCTGGGTTGTCTTTTTTCATTCGGGGCACTGCCCCCTTTTCTTTTCCCACCATGGAGGGGGCACCGTCTGTGGTGACAGACACGACTTGCTTCATGTCAATGCCTCTCTTTCCCAGCATCTCTTTAATTGCTGCATATATGTCCTCCCCTTGTGTGTGTCTCAAGTGGTGTTACACCAAGCAGGTCCTCACATATCTGCTTTGTATCGTTGTGGAAAAATCTCACGTACACCAAAAGCTGGGCATTGTCGGCAACATCTGTTGATTCATCAATGGCTAAAGAAAGGCATGGTGCAGACTGAACCGCTGCATCAAGCTGTGCCAGAACATCCTCTGCTAACATTTCTGACTTTTTGGTTGCTGTTGTAGCGGACAACGGGACTTGTTTTACTTTTTCACACATTTCATCCTTTTGCTTTCCATGTGTTTCAGTGTCTCTGCTGCAGCGGTCATAATTTCCTTCGCAATAGGAGCATCACTGAATGCTTTTTTATGCTGCCCTAAAATCCATGATATTTTTAAAGCGCACTCATTTGCACGTTGTTGGGCTGTGAATGTGTGTGTGATGAGTTGAGTCGATATTGCATATTGAGCTTGCAATTGGCTTATTTTCTGTGCCCTCACCTGGGTACCTGCACCATACGTTTGCTCAAATGAGCCATGCTTCGTTTCGTAGTGGCGCTTCACGTTCCCACTTTTAATCAATGCCACGGTCTCGGAACAAATTAAGCAAACAGGCTTGGAGCTGCCAGCAGGGAGAATGAACAGATATTTAGTTGTCCATTCATCATTAAAACAACGATTTTCAGTATCTACTTTCCGCTTTTAACAAGCCATGTCTCCGTTCAGCCTTGCTCTGCCTGCTTCGTCTGTGGGAATTTTGTAGGCGTCGCAGGGTGTCCTTGGCTTCCGGCACGAGTTTACCGGATTGACTATAGTAGCAGCGGCCGCGGTAAATTTCTATGTGCACTCAAATCCGCTCTATGGGGAAAACACTACTTATTTCGCCAGTGGTCGCGGTCCGGACAGAGCCATTTCCCAGTCCGGATCCGGACCGGAGTCCGCTAATCCGTGATGCCCGCTCTATACTAAAGACAACTCAGTCATACGTCCTAATTGAGCATGCTCAGCCGCGTCCCTTTCCTTTAATCTAAATTTCTGCTACCTCATGAAGTGCAGAATATCTGACAAAACGACTTCAGTCGTGTCTCGTCAGCCCACGACAGAGCGGTCATCTATCTACAAATATTTTCACCTACACTCCCAGTTATACTTTTATAACTGACCTGAACATCACCTAGTGAACTGTCCGGGTTTTAGGGCCCGTCTAAAACCGCCTCCCAGAGGGCTTTACCGAATTCGCGGCTACCTTAAATCCTTATTCCTATTTCTTTACTCACTAACGTTCACGCTGCCGCAGACCATCTGCTGAGTTCCAAACTTCTAGCTAACGTTACTTGTTATAAGGCCTTTTGGCTTTTACCTCTAACTACCCAATCCGTCACGCCCAGTCAAACTGTAGAGTTTCCCAACTCTCTGGCGTTACGGATTGTAAGATGCCTTCGCCTCGCCTACAATCCTGTACGCTCAGTCACACTGTGGAATTTCCAAATTCCCTAGCAATACTAATTGTAAGACATCCTTTCCTTTACCTATTGCGCAACCTTACTATTCTAATGTGAACCATAATTTTACTCTACCATCACTCCCCCCTACCCCGTTGCCAGCAACACAGTAAAATGATGAAGAGTAAACAAATTTAAACGGAACTTCCCCATAAACATCAACATAGCATGACACACAACCACCCACACCAGACCGTCTCGGTGCGACCCAACCCAGCCAGACTACAGCAACCGGCAACAGCCACCCCCCAAGCAGCAGAACGGAGTACGCTCACCTGGGATGAGAGGAGGAAAGCAGAGTCGTGTCCAGCCGCGCCTCGGTCGCAACACGATCCTGCCGACAACGCCATTTCTGTGTTGTATTCTTCTTGTTCCTTGTGCTCCTCCGGTGGTGATGCAGATGAAGATGTTTAAAGAGAAAATGCCGCCGACACCGTCTTAGTCGTATAACAAGTTTATTACAACAAGCACAGTGTCGAAACAAGTACAAAGTACCTGGAGAGTCTCAGGCCGAAAAATGAGAGAACCCTCCCGACCTCATGCCGGACAAGCTCTTATATAGACAGTTTGTGCCTCCCCCTGACATGTAATTAACAACAGCTCAAGGCACAAAAGTCAATGAAGTTACTTTAAAGAAAAGAAACTGAAAGACGATAGTCACTCCTTTCCCAGGAAGACTGTAGGGGTACAGGCTTAACCTCTGACCTGACTCGTAATCAAAATATCTAAAGAAGTCTCTTCTTCTTCTAGACATCTGGTTGGCACCGACCTGTCTGACCTCTCGGTTAAATAACCTCTGGCTTAGGAGTGGACTGAATACCAGCTTGTGACTAAACATGTATTGTGAAGTAAACCCCTGTTGAATAGGCCCTGGCTCAAGAGTGGTCTGCATAGGTATCTGAAAATAAAACACATGTCTACAGCAGCCTCAACATTAATCACCTCAACATTAAAGACTATGCATCCATGGCAGACACCTCAAGAACACCACTTACTCATCCTCCTCTTCTCCTAACTTTTGCCACATTGTCCGTTTGCAGAACTGTCTGTATGTGCTCAGTCATAGCGTTTTGTTTGAAGAGTAGGGGTGGACTGCCATTTTGTTTTGATCTTTTCTCCTGTTTTTGTTAGCCCAGGGAGGTAAGTTTATTGTGATTTTGAGTTTGTGAGTAGAGTGATTTATTTTGTTAAGATAGTTTGTTTTGGTTGTTGTTTTGGCCTTGGTCCACCCTGAAGTCAATACCTTAGTTAATGTTGTTTGAGACTTGGATTTTTTTTGTAAATAAACCCTTTCTGTTGTTTGTACATAAACTCGTGTGGTGGCTACTTGGGACTGGGGAGGATTGAGACACCTATTTCATGCTATGCTCTAGACCCCTAGACTGGGGCATAACACCCTTCTCGTTCGCTATGGTGATGGACAGGCTGACAGATGAGGTTAGACAGGATTCTCCATGGACTATGATGTTTGCAGATGACATTGTGATCTGTAGTGAGAGCAGGGAACAGGTGGAGGAGAAGCTAGAGAGGTGGAGCTTTGCCCTGGAAAGGAGAGTGAGGTTACAGTGAGAAGAGATAAAGAAGGTGGAGGATTTTAAATGTTTAGGGACAAAACTGAAGTTCTTGTAATTGGGCCCAAACAATTCAGAAACTCTCTATCTAGAGACTTAGTTACGTTAGATGGGATCATTCTGGTCTCCAGCTCCACTGTAAAGAATCTTGGAGTTGATTTTAAACAAGATTTGTCCTTTAATGTCCATATAAAACAAATTTCGAGGACTGCATTCTTCCACTTACATAACATCGCTAAAATCAGACGCATTGTCTCTCAAGCGGATGCAGAAAAACTAGTCCACGCATTTGTTACTTCTAGGCTGGACTATTGTAACTCTTTGTTATCAGGCTGCTCTAATAAGTCTCTTAGGATTTTGCAGTTAATTCAGAATGCTGCTGCACGTGTTCTGACAGGAACCAAGATCAGAGATCACATCTCTCCCATTTTGGCTTCCTGGCATTGGCTCCCTATTAAATCTAGAATAGAATGTAAAATTATTTTCCTTACTTACAAATCTCTTCATGGTCAGGCACCATCATATCTAAAAGAGCTCATAGTACCTTACTACCCCTCTAGAACACTGCGCTCTCAGGATGCTGGGTTCCTTGTGGTTCCTATAGACTCTAAAAGTAGATTGAGGGCTAGAGCTTTCAGCCATCAGGCTCCTCTTCTGTGAAACAAACTACCATTCTGGGTTCGGGAGGCAGACACGGTCAACACCTTTAAGAATAGACTTAAGACCTACCTCTTTAATAAAGTTAGGGCTGGCTCAGGTCATCCCTTAGTTATGCTGCCATAGCATTAGACTGCCATGGGACACCTGGCAGTCTAATATATTTTTTCCCTGTTAAAGGTTTTTTGTGGGCAAGTTTTTTCTCACTCGAACCGAGGGTCTAAGGACAGAGGGTGTCACCCCCTGTACAGATTGTAAAGCCCTCTGAGGCAAATGTACTTTGTGACTTTGGGCTATACAAAAAAAATTGATTTGATTTGATTTGAAGTCCAGAGCAATGGAGAATGTGGAAATAAGGTGAAGAAGCGTGCGCAGGCAGGTTGGAATGGGTGGAGAAAAGTGTCAGGTATGATGTGTGATAGGAGAGTTTCAGCTAAAATGAAAGGAAAGGTGTACAAAACTGTGGTGAGACCAGCGATGTTGTTTGGTCTATAGAGACAGTGCCACTGAGGAAAAGACAGGAGGCAGAGCTGCAGGTAGCAGAGATGAAGATGCTGAGGTTCTCTTTGGGAGTGACCAAGATGGATAGGATCAGGAATGAGTATCAGAGGGACAGCACATGTTAGAGGTTTTAGAGATAAAGTCAGAGAGGCCAGATTGAGATGGTTCGGACATGTCCAGATGAGAGTAAGTGAATATATTGGTAGAAGGTTGCTGAGTTTTGAACTGCCAGACAGGAGGCCTAGAGGAATACCAAGAGGAGGTTTATGGATGCAGTGAAAGAGGACAAGAAGGTAGTTGGTGTGAGAGAAGAGGATGCAGAACACAGGGTTAGATGGAGGCAACTGATTTGCTGTGGGAACCCCTGATGGGAAAAGCTGAAAGGATTTAAATCAAATCAAATCAATTTTATTTGTATAGCCCAAAGTCACAAAGTACATTTGCCTCGGAGGGCTTTACAATCTGTACAGGGAGTGACACCCTCTGTCCTTAGACCCTCGGTTCGAGTGTGAAAGAATTGCCCACAAAAAACCCTTTTAACAGGGAAAAAATGTGGAAGAAACCTCAGGAAGAGCCACAGAGGAGGGATCCCTCTCCCAGGACGGACAGACATGCAATGGATGTCACGTGTACAGGACAAATCAACACAAACATATTGTACAATTACAATGACTGACAGAATGACAATGAATCACAATGAATGATAAAGTGACCACAGTAGCAGATATGGTAGTAATAATGACAGTAGTAATATGTGTAGTGGACGTCGTGCAGGATCACAACAGCAGCCACGATCCACAAAAACCTGCTAGACGACAGAGCACAGAAACTCCGGGGAAGTTTGGTTAGTAACATGCATTAATGAGACATGTCCAGAGCGAGAGAGAGAGAGAGAGAGAGAGAGAGAGAGAGAGAGAGAGAGAGAGAGAGAGAGAGAGAGAGAGAGAGAGGGAGAAGGAGGGAGAAGGAGGGAGGGTTTTCGGTAAGGGAGATGTGACTACATCTTTAACCAATACTGTGCCTGGCTAGGCATAACCCTGGGGAGTCCCCCGGCATTCTAATCCTATGGCAGCATAACTAAGGGATGACCTGAGCCAGCCCTAACTATAAGCTTTATCAAAGAGGAAAGTCTTAAGTCTACTCTTAAAAGTGTTGACCATGTCTGCCTCCCGAACCCAGATTGGTAGTTTGTTCCACAGAAGAGGAGCCTGATAGCTGAAAGCTCTGGCTCCCAATCTACTTTTGGAGACTATAGGAACCACAAGGAACCCAGTGTCCTGAGAGTGCAGTGTTCTAGAGGGGTAGTAAGGTACTATGAGCTCTTATAGATATGATGGTGCCTGACCGTTAAGAGCTTTGTAAGTAAGGAGGAGAATTTTAAATTCTATTCTAGATTTAATTAGATTTAGGTAGCCAATGCAAGGAAGCCAAAATTGGAGAGATGTGATCTCTGATCTTGCTTCCTGTCAGGACGCTTGCAGCAGCATTCTAAATTAACTGTAAAGTCCTAAGAGACTTATTAGAGCAGCCTGATAACAAAGAGTTACAATAGTCCAGCCTTGAAGTAACAAATGCGTGGACTAGTTTTTCTGCATCCGTTCGAGAGACAATGCGTCTGATTTTCGCGATGTTACGTAAGTGGAAGAATGCAGTCCTCGAAATTTGTTTTATATGAACATTAAAGGACAAATCCTGATCAAAAACAACTCCAAGATTCTTTACAGTGGAGCTGGAGGCCAGGGTGATCCCATCTAAAGTAACTAAGTCTCCAGAAAAAGAGTTTCTGAGGTGTTTGGGTCGAATTACAAGAACTTCAGTTTTGTCTGAATTTAACATCAGAAAATTGTAGGTCATCCAATTTTATATCCTTAAGGCAAGAGATTAGTTAGCTGATTGGTTGCATCAGGCTTGATCGATAAATATAATTGGGTGTCGTCAGCATAACAATGAAAATTGATCGAGTGATTCCTAATAATGTTCCCTAAAGGAAGCATGTATAAACTAAATAAAAGTGGTCCTAGTACAGAACGTTGTGGGACTCCATGACAAACTTTGGTATGTATGGATGATTCATCATTGACGTGAACAAACTGAGATCGATCTAAAAAATACGATTTAATTTACGATTAAATACGATTTTCCAGTCTCTGTAAAAGAATTTGATGGTCAGTGGTGTCAAATGTACCACTAAGATCTAACAGGACAAGTACAGAGAAGAGTCCTTTGTCTGATGCCATTAGGAGGTCATTTGTAACCTTGACTAATGCGGTCTCTGTGCTATGATGCATTCTAAATCCTGACTGAAATTCCTCAAATAGACTATTGTTATGGAGAAAGTCACACAGTTGATTAGCTACAGCTTTCTCAAGTATCTTAGACACAAAGGGAAGGTTTGATATCGGTCTGTAGTTGGCTAAAACCTCTGGGTCTAGAGTGGGCTTTTTAAGAAGTGATTTAATTACAGCTACCTTAAAGGACTGTGGTACATGTCCTGAAAATAAAGACAGATTAATTGTATCCAGTAATGAATGACTAACTAGAGGTAAAACATCCTTGAGCAGCCTGGTTGGGATGGGGTCTAAGAGACAGGTTGAAGGCTTAGCTGCAGAAATGATTAAAGTTATTTGATGAAGGTCCATGGGAGAAAAACAGTCTGGTTTTACAGCTGTTTTCAAACTTGCTGTATCAGAATGCAGATTAATGCCTGTTGAGGGCAGAAGGTGATGGATTTTGTCTCTAATAGTTATAATCTTATCATTAAAGAAGCTCATGAAGTCATTGCTACTTAGACCTAAGGGAATAGATGGTTCAGTAGAGCTGTGATTCTCTGTTAGCCTGGCTGCTCTGGCATTACAGAGAGCAGGGCCGGTCTTAGCTATGGGCAATGTGGGCGGCCGCCCAGGGCGCCGTCTCCGTGGGGGGCGCACGAGCGCCCGAAATTGAACAAAACCACGCGAATTTTCGATACCGCCCATTAAGTTAGCGGAGCGGGCGCCCCCGGGAGCGGGGGGGTTGACGAGGCAGAGGCGGGCGCCGGACAGACCGATCGGGGCGCACGGCGCATCCAGGGGCGCACGGGCTGTCGTGAGGGCGCACTAGAAAATCTTCGTCTGGGGGGGGGGGGGGGGGGGGGGTTCGCCCAGGGCGCAAATGTGGCCAGGACCGGCGCTGACAGAGAGCCTTCTTGTATGTTCTGAGATTATCTTGCCAGACTAGATGAGATTCTTCCAGTTTAGTGGCACGCCATTTGCGTTCAGATTTACGTGCCTCTTGTTTTAATTCACGAGTATGCTGGCTATACCATGGTGCTAGCCTTCTTTGTTTAATTATCTTCTTTTTCAGAGGTGCAATAGAGTCTAGAGTTGTCCGTATTGAGCCTGTAATACTATCAACAAGATAATCTATTTGTGAGGGGCTAAAGGAAGTAGACAAGTTCTCTGTTACAGTTAGACATGGCATTGAATTCAATACTGAAGGAATCGTTCCCATGGACCCACCACCCATGGGAGGGGTCTCAGGGGTCGGGTGCGCAGAGAGATGGGCGGCAGTCGGAGGCGGGGACCCTGGCGGTCTGACCCCAGGTTGCAGAAGCTGGCTCTGGGGACGTGGAACGTCACCTCTCTGGCGGGGAAAGAGCCTGAGCTGGTGCACGAGGTTGAGAGGTCCCGGCTAGATATAGTCGGGCTCGCCTCGACGCACAGCGTGGGTTCCGGAACCAGTTTCCTTGAGAGGGGCTGGACGCTCTACCACTCTGGAGTTGCCCCCGGTGAGAGGCGCAGAGCGGGGGTGGGAATGCTTGTTTCCCCCCGGCTCGGCGATTGCACGTTCGGGTTCACCACGGTGGACGAGAGGGTAGCCTCCCTTCGCCTTCGGGTGGGGGGACGGGTCCTGACTGTCGTCTGTGCCTATGCACCGAATGGCAGTACAGAGTACCCACCCTTTTTGGAGTCTTTGGAGGGAGTGCTGGAGAGCGCCCCCTCTGGGGACTCCCTCGTCCTCCTGGGGGACTTCAATGCTCACGTGGGCAGCGACAGTGAGACCTGGAGGGGCGTGATTGGGAGGAACGGCCCCCCTGATCTAAACCCGAGTGGTGTTCTGTTATTGGACTTCTGTGCTCGTCATGGACTGTCCATAACGAACACCATGTTCAAGCATAAGGGTGTCCATATGTGCACTTGGCACCAGGACACCCTCGGTCGCAGTTCGATGATCGACTTTGTGGTCCTGTCATCGGACTTGCGGCCACATGTTTTGGACACTCGGGTGAAGAGAGGGGCGAGAGGTGTCAACTGATCACCACCTGGTGGTGAGTTGGCTCCGATGGTGGGGGAGGATGGCGGTCAGACCTGGCAGGCCCAAACGTTCTGTGCGGGTTTGCTGGGAACGTCTGGCTGAATCTCCTGTCAGAAAGAGTTTCAACTCCCACCTTCGGGAGAGCTTTTTTCACGTCCCGGGGGAGGCGGGGGACATTGAGTCCGAGTGAACCTTGTTCCGTTCCTCCATTGTCCAGGCGGCTGACCGGAGCTGCGGCCGCAAGGTGGTCGGTGCCTGTCGTTGCGGCGGCCCCCGAACCCGCTGGTGGACAAGCTGAAGAAGAAGTACTACAGAACCTTTTTGGCCTGTGGGACTCCTGAAGCAGCTGATGGGTATCGGCGTGCCAAGCGGAGTGCGGCCTCGGTGGTTGCGGAGGCAAAAACTCGGGCGTGGGAGGAGTTCGGTGAGGCCATGGAGAACGACTTTCGAACGGCTTCGAGGAGGTTCTGGACCACCATCCGGCGGCTCAGGCGGGGGAAGCAGTGCACTGTCAACACTGTGTTCAGTGGGGGCGGGGTGCTGCTGACCTCGACTCGGGACGTCTTGGGTCGGTGGAAGGAATACTTCGAAGACCTCCTCAATCCCACCAGCACGTCTTTCCTTGAGGAGGCAGAGCCTGGGGACCCCGTGGTGGTCTCACCAATCTCTGGGGCTGAGGTCGCTGAGGTAGTCAAAAAGCTCTTTGGTGGCAAGGCCCCGGGGGTGGATGAGGTCCGCCCGGAGTTCCTCAAGGCCCTGGATGTTGTGGGGCTGTCTTGGTTGACACGTCTCTGCAACATCGCGTGGACATCGGGGGCAGTGCCCCTGGATTGGCAGACCGGGGTGGTGGTTCCCCTCTTCAAAAAGGGGGACCGGAGGATGTGCTCCAACTATAGGGGGATCACACTCCTTAGCCTCCCCGGGAAGGTCTTTTCGGGGGTCCTGGAGAGGAGGGTCCGCAAGATTGTCGAACCTCGGATCCAGGAGGAGCAATGTGGTTTTCGTCCTGGTCGTGGAACTGTGGACCAGCTCTATACCCTTAGCGCGGTCCTAGAGGGTGCATGGGAGTTTGCCCAACCAGTCTACATGTGCTTTGTGGACCTGGAGAAGGCGTTCGACCGTGTCCCTCGGGGAGTCCTGTGGGGGGTGCTCCGGGAGTATGGGGTTTCGGACCCATTAATTCGGGCTATCCGGTCCCTGTACTCTCGGTGCCAGAGCTTGGTCTGCATCGCCGGCAGTAAGTCGGATCTGTTTCCTGTGAGAGTTGGACTCCGCCAGGGCTGCACTTTGTCCCCGGTTCTGTTCATAACCTTTATGGACAGAATTTCTAGGCGCAGCCAGGGCATTGAGGGGCTGCGTTTCGGTCGCCTCAGGATTGGGTCGCTGCTTTTTGCGGATGATCTAGTCCTGTTGGCTTCATCGGAACGTGACCTTCGCGAATACAAGCGGCCAAAATGAGCTTCCTTTGCAGGGTGGCTGGGCTCTCCCTTAGAGATAGGGTAAGAAGCTCGGCCATCCGCGAGGAGCTCAGAGTAGAGCCGCTGCTCCTCCGCATCGAGAGGAGCCAGTTGAAGTGGCTCGGGCATCTCGTGAGGATGCCTCCTGGACGTCTCCCTGGTGAGACGTTCCGGGCACGTCCCTCTGGGAGGCGGCCCTGGGGAAGACCCAGGACACGCTGGAGGGACTATGTCTCTCGGTTGGCCTAGGAACGCCTTGGGGTCCCCCTGGGAGAGCTGGACGAAGTGGCCGGGGAGAGGGAAGTCTGGGCCACCCTGCTGAAGCTGCTGCCCCCGCGACCCGACTCACGGACAAGCGGATGAGATGAGGAATCGTTTCCTTGAATTTGGTTACAGCACTATCAGATAAACATCTGCTGTAGAAGTTTCTACACAAAGGCTTATAGTCCAGTAGTATGAACTCAAAAGTTATTAGAAAATGGTGAGACAAAAGAGGGTTCTGTGGAAAGACTATTAGATGATCAATTCAATGCCATATGAAAGAACGAGATCAAGAGTGTGGTTCAGACAATGAGTCGGTTTATTTACACTCTGACAAAAGCCAATTGAGTCTAATAGAGAGATAAACGCAGTACTAAGACTATCATTGTGGTTGTCCACATGAATGTTAAAATCACCTACAATAATTACTTTATCTGTTTTAAGGATCAAGCCTTGTGCAAATTCTGCAAATTCAGATAAAAATTCAGAATAAGGACCAGGAGCTCGATATACTGTAACAAATAAAATTGGCTGTGATGTTTTCCAGGTTGGGTGAGTGAGGTTAAGAACAAGGCTTTCAAATGAATTATAATTTAGTTTAGGTTTAGGATTTATTAATAGACTTGAGTCAAATATAGCTCCAACTCCACCACATCGACCAGTACTTCGTGGAACATGAGTATTATAATGACTAGGAGGAGTGGATTCATTTAAGCTAACATATTTATCCTCCTGCAGCCAGGTTTCAGTGAGACATAATTCACCTGATATTCAAGAGTCCACATTTAATACTCCTATTTTGGACTGTTGGAGATGTTGATTTAATTTTTATTAAGTTTTTATGATGAACTCCTCTTCTGTTTGTTTTATCTTTAAATAATGTAGGTGGTCGGGGAACACAGTCTCTATACTAAAGGACTGGGTGGCAGCTGCTCCTATGGCTCCAGTATAATCCGTTTGCGCTGGTAGGAGACGCTCAGAGCAGAGCTCCAGCTGTCCATTTACTCCAATAATAACCCGACCACAGCGATACATGACGCTGCAAGCTACAATCTGATTGGACAACCGAGGACCCTCTGCCCGGAACTGTTTTTCTAACTATGTAAAAGATTTCTTTTATTGATATCATCAACGTTTCTCAGCACAAATACGCGTCACTAATAGTGTCACTGATAATTCAAAAATAAAATAGCTTCATGTTGTGGCCCTCAGTATTTTTTTTTCTCCAAGCCTGATGCAAATTCTGCAAATTCAGATAAAATTTGAAATAAGGACCAGGAGCTCGATATACTGTAACAAGTCATGAATGTCAGCAAATCCATAAAATATCAAGAACTTTGAATGTATTTTTATGTGCAGTTGCAAAAACACTCAGAAGCATCCTCAGAAGCATCAGAAATCAACAATTAACAGCATCTCAGATTAGAACCCACATAAATGTCTCAGAGACAACATGAGCTGTTCAGAGGAAACTGAAACCATTATCACCGTGAAGCATGGTGGAGGATGATGGTGATGGTGTTGGTGTTTGTAGCAGGTGTTATTTCATAATTTTGAGTTCATCTACAACTTAAAGGGTAATAAAAACAAAGACTAAAAAAATTGAGATAGAAGGTATGTAGAAGTATGCATAAATCTTTGTGATTGGAACTAATTTATAATGTGTCAACGTAATTTATAAAAAATAAAACTTATTATTCATGTGTTCAGGTTCAGTTTTTGGTATGTCTATGGCTTATGTCATGGCATGGCAACTCCCTACAAGTGGCCAGCCAGTCAGTCAAAGGCCAAAACAGTCTTTTTTTTTTGTTGATGATGATGATGATTGGTCCAAAAACAAACAAACTGGCGGTACTAAGCATTCAGCTCTCAAGACAAAAGATAAAAGTTTCCCACAGGTCAGTAAAATATTACAACCGTGAGTGTGACATTTTATATAACAGTTCTACAAGCACCATTTATTAGTTAACAGTAATGACAAAGTGAAAATATAATTTGTTTGTTTAATAATTGATTTGGCTTCACCAGCACAAATATTTCCACAGTTGGACTGGGACAGCACTGTTGCCAAGAATTTTCTTGAATACTGACACACTTTCTATCTTGGTTTTTTGAGCTTCTATCTTTTGGTTTAATGTCACCTGTTTTTTACATGGCCTTCTCCCTCTAAAATAGCACAGCAATCCAAAGAAGGCTGGCAGCAAGTTTTTGAACTGTTGAGGCGATAAAATCTTAAATGCTTGTCCAGAAATACAGTTTATCCTTAGGGAATATATTGATGCTGGACTGATAATAGGACTGTTGACATACTGCATGACGTCATCGTTTGTTTCTAGAGTGATGTGTTTTGATGGACATTAACGTGTTATCTACAGAAACACTAGGTAACTGTTCAATATGATAAAGTTGTTTGAAGTCGACTGCTGTTAGTTATTAGTTTGATGTGAAGTGATTAGTGTCCGTTGCTGATCAGGCTAGTAAATGAGTATGAAGTAGGCGACTGTGGCTCGAAGGTAGAGCGGGTCAACCACTAATCAGATGATCAGTGCTTCGATCCGCAGCTTCTCCAGTCTGCATGTCGAAGTGTCCTTGGCCAAGATACTGAACTACAAGCACCATTTATTAGTTTGCTCCTGAAGGCTGTGCAATTGGTGTATGAATGTGTATGAATGGTTAGGTCCTAAAAACTGATTGCAGTTGGCACCTTGCATGGCAGCTAATGCCATCACTCTATGAATGTGTGTGAATGGGTGAATAAGATATGTAGTGTAAAGCGCTTTGAGTGGTCAGAAGACTGGAAAGGAGAAATATAAGTACAGTCCATTTTAATGGTTGTCCTTGGGTGTACTACTTGTCCCAATCTGGTAAAAAGTTTGTTACATAAATGTAACATAAATATCTGTAAGACATGTGTGATACATACAGTTAGAAATCTCAGTGCTGTTATGCTCTATATTAGCACTCATGGAACAGAATCTTTAGCAGTATAATTGAGTGTGCCTGAAAGTGCACACTATATGTTATCCACCGCGCTTATTCTTCTTATTGAGTGTGCCTGAAAGTGCACACTATATGTTATCCACCGCGCTTATTGAGTGTGCCTGAAAGTGCACACTATATGTTATCCACCGCGCTTATTGAGTGTGCCTGAAAGTGCACACTATATGTTATCCACCGCGCTTATTATTATTGAGTGTGCCTGAAAGTCCACACTATATGTTATCCACCGCGCTTATTATTGAGTGTGCCTGAAAGTGCACACTATATGTTATCCACCGCGCTTATTCTTCTTATTATTGAGTGTGCCTGAAAGTGCACACTATATGTTATCCACCGCGCTTATTGAGTGTGCCTAAAAGTGCACACTATATGTTATCCACCGCGCTTATTCTTCTTATTATTGAGTGTGCCTGAAAGTGCACACTATATGTTATCCACCGCGCTTATTCTTCTTATTATTGAGTGTGCCTGAAAGTGCACACTATATGTTATCCACCGCGCTTATTGAGTGTGCCTGAAAGTGCACACTATATGTTATCCACCGCGCTTATTATTATTGAGTGTGCCTGAAAGTGCACACTATATGTTATCCACCGCGCTTATTGAGTGTGCCTGAAAGTGCACACTATATGTTATCCACCGCGCTTATTCTTCTTATTATTGAGTGTGCCTGAAAGTGCACACTATATGTTATCCACCGCGCTTATTCTTCTTCTTATTATTATTATTCTTACGCCCTTTTTTTGGCTCGCTTCTCCTCCCAGAGTTTTTGTCACACACACACAAAATGGGTATCAAAACGACCGGCTCGGCCGGGAATCGTGTGCTATGTCTTTTCTAAGAGATTCACGTGTTTTTCGCGAATTTATTCGCGAATTTATTCGCGAAAAACTGAGAATAATTTCCCATAAAGAATGAATGGGGAGGCCCGAAGAAAAATAAATTTCAACAGACATTTTCAACAATGAACTGCTCTGGCATACTTTCACCGAGAGACTTCATTTAAAAACTAAAAACGGAGGTATGCTTGCCTTCTCTTCATGGATTCACTACACTCATCGACAGCTTTTACCGTTTTTAAACTATCAAGGCTCAAAGTTGAGCAGGTTTTTAGTCAAATTTCTGGGTTTATAATGGGTGTGTATGTGGCGGAATGTTTTTGCTAGAGTGGATGACATCATCAGCTAGAGTGAGGAGCAGGGAGAAAAATCTGTGAAAAAATAAAACGTATTTCACTACCGTGGGCTCAAATGCTCCACTACAGACACCAAGTATACATAAAACGTAGGAAAATTCGAGGTAATCGCACTGATACCACTGTTGTAGCTGTCGCTCGTATAGTTTTGGGTCCCTACACGTTAATTGATCGACTACTCCCATCCACAGCCTCATTCACTCCCATGGTTTTTGAAGCAGAGAATTTACCGGAAGGAGCAGGGCGCACCTGTGCTTGCTCTGACTCTCGAGGCCAAAGTTTATACAATTTTCACCTGAAACTTGGCACAGACATTATACACACAATGAGCATTCTTCTGGTCATTTAGATTTTGGTTTCCAGGCATACCTTGAGGGTTTTTTGGCCCCTTTTCCAGGGGGATCATTCAGACATATACTGTGCATTTCAGTGAGACAGACATGCTGCATGAACACCTGTGTCTAATTAATGAGACCTGCAGCTCACCCTGCTTGAGGAGGAGGGGGGAAGGGGTCAGCAGACAAGCCGAGCGACAGCTTGAACTTGTCTGTGTTAAATGTGCGCACACAGACAGACAGACACACACACACACACAGACACAGACAGTAACACACACACAGACAGTAACACACACACACACACACATATATGTATATATATATGTATGTATGTACATGTTAGTGCTCTTTATTCAGAAAACCCTCATGCGTCGCGTCATTACTGTTAGCCACTAATATATGCCTGTTAGTTCTGCCTGTTAGTGGAGCCACCATTATTGTTAGCCACTAAGAATGAAATACATTATAATTGCTAACTTGGTAATGCTAACATGCGCTGGTGCAGGATTAACAGGATCTTGTACTATTACACTTTTATTCTTTTTTTTTTTAGATTCAACTCATTTAGAACATTTCCACAGACACAAGCATGCACACACACACACACAGACAGACACACACACAGACACACGCACACACAGACACTGAACAGACTCTCAGTGAACAGATCGACATCATTAGGTTCAAACAATAAAAATCTGCTGATCTACGATCAATACAGGCTGAGCTGCACACCTGGACAGGTGAGCTCAGCCTTGTTGCTTGGCAACCTCAAGCATGCCTTTGACTAACTTTATTGAAATCTGTGTATGATATCAGACTATCAAGACTACATTTTTAATGTCGGCCATTTTATCCTTGTCTCTCACAAACACATAGATAGAGAGACAGACACGCACACACACAGACACGCACACACAAACACACACACACACACACACACTGAACAGACGCTCAGTAAACAGATTGACATCATCGTGTTGAAACAATAAAACAGGCGGAACTGCACACCGGGACAGGTGAGTCTCAGGACAGTCTCTACAATCCTTTTACACTTTAAACTTCTCCCTTCTACTTGGCAACCTCAGCCTGCTTGAGGAGGAGAGGGGGGAGGGGCCAGCAGACAAGCCGAGCGGCAGCCATTTTTGTAGTTTTTGGCACTTCATTTGAACTTGTCTGTGTAAAATGTGCGCACACACACACACACACACACACACACAGACACACTTTTAGGCTGTAAAGACATGCTATTTGCAAACATTAGCGACCAATGCTAAAATTAGTGCTAATTAACATTAGCCACTAGGAATTAAATACATGTTGATTATTAACATGGTAATGCTAACATGCTAGTGCTAACTGCTAGCGCATCAGTGTTAACATGCTAATGCTAACATGCTAATGCTAACTGCTAGCGCATCAGTGTTAACATGCTAATGCTAACATGTTAATGCTAACATGCTAATGTTAACTGCTAGCGCATCAATGTTAACATGCGCATGTTAACATGTTAATGCTAACATGCTAATGCTAACATGCTAATGTTAACTGCTAGCGCATCTGTGTTAACATGTGCATGCTAACATGCTAATGTTAACATGCTAATGCTAACATGCTAATGCTAACATGCTAATGTTAACATGCTAATGCTAACTGCTAGCGCATCAGTGTTAACATGCTAATGTTAACATGTTAATGCTAACATGCTAATGCTAACAGAACCCCAGCAACAGCCCACTCGTCACTCTCAAAATTTCTTTTCTAGTACTGAATTTGCTGAGCAGTGTCAGTAATAATGCATGGGGGCGACAGGGCCAGAGTCAGGCACACTCAAAATTTCTTTAGAAATTTTCTAGTTCTTCTTATTATTATTCTTACGCCCTTTTTTTGCATCGCTTCTCCTCCCAGAGTTTTTGTCACACACACACAAAACGGGTATCAAAACGACCGGCTCGGCCGGGAATCGTGTGCTATGTCTTTTCTAAGAGATTCACGTGTTTTTCGCGAATTTATTCGCGAAAAACTGAGAATAATTTCCCATAAAGAATGAATGGGGAGGCCCGAAGAAAAATAAATTTCAACAGACATTTTCAACAATGAACTGCTCTGGCATACTTTCACCGAGAGACTTCATTTAAAAACTAAAAACGGAGGTATGCTTGCCTTCTCTTCATGGATTCACTACACTCATCGACAGCTTTTACCGTTTTTAAACTATCAAGGCTCAAAGTTGAGCAGGTTTTTAGTCAAATTTCTGGGTTTATAATGGGTGTGTATGTGGCGGAATGTTTTTGCTAGAGTGGATGACATCATCAGCTAGAGTGAGGAGCAGGGAGAAAAATCTGTGAAAAAATAAAACGTATTTCACTACCGTGGGCTCAAATGCCCCACTACAGACACGATGTATACATAAAACGTAGGAAAATTCGAGGTAATCGCACTGATACCACTGTTGTAGCTGTCGCTCGTATAGTTTTGGGTCCCTACACGTTAATTGATCGACTACTCCCATCCACAGCCTCATTCACTCCCATGGTTTTTGAAGCAGAGAATTTACCGGAAGGAGCAGGGCGCACCTGTGCTTGCTCTGACTCTCGAGGCCAAAGTTTATACAATTTTCACCTGAAACTTGGCACAGACATTATACACACATGAGCATTCTTCTGGTCATTTAGATTTTGCTTTCGAGGCATACCTTGAGGGTTTTTTGGACCTCTTCCAGGGGATCATTCAGACATATACTGTGCATTTCAGTGAGACATGCATGGAACACCTGTGTCTAATTAATGAGACCTGCAGCTCACCCAGGTTGCTTGGCAACCACCCTGCTTGAGGGAGGGGGGAGGGCGCACACACACACACACACACACACACAGACACGACAGACAGACGCACACACACACCACACACAGACACAGACACACACCACAACACCAGACAGACACACGCACACACACACACAACAGACAGACAACGACAGACAACACACGCACACACAGACAGACAGACAACAGACAGACAACACACACACACACAACACACACACACACACACACACACACACACACACAGTAACATAGACACACATGTAACCCAGATAAAAAAACATGTGTATTAAAAAGGTATATTTTATATCTAAAGAGAAGAGAATATGTGAGTTAAAAGACTGTCAAATTCATGAAGAAAAGACTATTTGTGGTTATTCTTGTAGAAAAACTAGGGGAACTTTAATTTGAAAGGGATGAGTTGTGGTCCCGATCTGTCATACAGTCGGAGGAGCAGACGCAGTCTGTAATCCCACCTGACGCAGGTTCACATTTCGCCGTAGCCTCTAGAAGGAGCAAGAGGAAGCATGTTCTGGACACGGTTTAATGTCAGGACGGAGAAAACATAAAAGTGGATAAACTGGAAAAAAGTGATTAAAAACTCGGACAAAACCAAAGGAGGAATCTCCCCGGACGACCACGATCTGCAGGAGTGCAGTTGGAGGATTCGCTCGGGTGGAGAATCGCAGCGGTGAGAGATCGTCCTGCTGTGCTAATGCTAAGTGCTAAAACGCTAATTCTACAAGCTAAACGGCTAACTCCGTGAGCTAAGTACTAGCTCAATGCTAATATCGGAGCGCTAGCTCCGGGGCTAATCAGCACTGCCAGTCACACCAAGCTCTGATGTAACAATTTTGTCTAGCTTTTACTTGAGTTATGGTGTGCCATGTGTGTGACTGTGAACATATTTGTTTATTTTAAGCACATTAAGTTATGGTTTCTTACTGTGAACATTACAAGAGTTTACATTTTGGTTATTTGTGATAATTAATATGTTAATTGCTATGTTAATAGCATATATATATATGTGATGGTACTGTTCGAAAAATAATCATTTGGTATCATAATATACTTTGAATTATTCACCTTTTGCTACTGAGAAATTGTGATCTTATTTTGCAATACAAGTTAGTTAAAGCACTTATCCTCTACATAATATAGAGACAATTTAAAGTGATTTATGTACAATAATTCATAATTTAAGATCTGAGAAATTGAAGAAATATGTTCTGATCCTACTTATTGTAGGTCAGGTTTTTGAGGAACCCTTGGATTTGGATAGAGCCTGTCTGGAGGACGGAGCCAGAGAGAGACGTTGATGGCGAGCCGGACCCTGGAGGATCTTAGACGTACACCGTGAATTGAATCCTTTTGCTCACTTTTACACATACACACACCCACACAACCGTGTGGCTGGACTGACACCTAAAGGGTGCACATATATTGAAGTGAACAGAACAATAAGAAAAACCACACGCAGCTGCGAAAACCTTTATTTTGTTTGTTATTCTCTATACCTACCCGGGTAAGGCTGTTGTATGTATTTCATGTGTTTTATTATTCTCCCCAGCTTCATATTAAAATAGGGGAGCATTGTTCTCATTAACAAAAAGAGCCACAGTGTCGTGTCGTTCTTGTGCATCAGTTGGTTACACCTGGGCTCCGTAGTCGAATTTAAATCTTCTGTTTCTTCTTATTCTGGCCATTAGTTAAAGTTATTATTATCATTACTAATACTTTTCTGCTTCAGAAGGGTTACACACACACACACACACACACACACACACACACACACACACACATATATGTATATATATATGTATGTATGTACATGTTAGTGCTCTTTATTCAGAAAACCCTCATGCGTCGCGTCATTACTGTTAGCCACTAATATATGCCTGTTAGTTCTGCCTGTTAGTGGAGCCACCATTATTGTTAGCCACTAAGAATGAAATACATTATAATTGCTAACTTGGTAATGCTAACATGGCTGGTGCAGGATTAACAGGATCTTGTACTATTACACTTTTATTCTTTTTTTTTTAGATTCAACTCATTTAGAACATTTCTACAGACACAAGCATGCACACACACACACACACACACACACAGACAGACACACACACAGACACACGCACACACAGACACTGAACAGACTCTCAGTAAACAGATCGACATCATTGTGTTCAAACAATAAAAATCTGCTGATCTACGATCAATACAGGCTGAGCTGCACACCTGGACAGGTGAGCTCAGCCTTGTTGCTTGGCAACCTCAAGCATGCCTTTGACTAACTTTATTGAAATCTGTGTATGATATCAGACTATCAAGACTACATTTTTAATGTCGGCCATTTTATCCTTGTCTCTCACAAACACATAGATAGAGAGACAGACACGCACACACAGACACGCACACACAACACACACACACACACACACACACACACAGACACACTGAACAGACGCTCAGTAAACAGATCGACATCATCGTGTTGAAACAATAAAACAGGCGGAACTGCACACCGGGACAGGTGAGTCTCAGGACAGTCTCTACAATCCTTTTACACTTTAAACTTCTCCCTTCTACTTGGCAACCTCAGCCTGCTTGAGGAGGAGAGGGGGGAGGGGCCAGCAGACAAGCCGAGCGGCAGCCATTTTTGTAGTTTTTGGCACTTCATTTGAACTTGTCTGTGTAAAATGTGCGCACACACACACACACACAGACACACTTTTAGGCTGTAAAGACATGCTATTTGCAAACATTAGCGACCAATGCTAAAATTAGTGCTAATTAACATTAGCCACTAGGAATTAAATACATGTTGATTATTAACATGGTAATGCTAACATGCTAGTGCTAACTGCTAGCGCATCAGTGTTAACATGCTAATGCTAACATGCTAATGCTAACTGCTAGCGCATCAGTGTTAACATGCTAATGCTAACATGCTAATGCTAACATGCTAATGTTAACTGCTAGCGCATCAATGTTAACATGCGCATGTTAACATGCTAATGCTAACATGCTAATGTTAACATGCTAATGCGAACTGCTAGCGCATCAGTGTTAACATGATAATGTTAACATGTTAATGCTAACATGCTAATGCTAACAGAACCCCAGCAACAGCCCACTCGTCACTCTCAAAATTTTTTCTAGTACTGAATTTGCTGAGCAGTGTCAGTAATAATGCATGGGGGCGACAGGGCCAGAGTCAGGCACACTCAAAATTTCTTTAGAAATTTTCTAGTTATTCTTACGCCCTTTTTTTGGCTCGCTTCTCCTCCCAGAGTTTTTGTCACACACACACAAAACGGGTATCAAAACGACCGGCTCGGCCGGGAATCGTGTGCTATGTCTTTTCTAAGAGATTCACGTGTTTTTCGCGAATTTATTCGCGAAAAACTGAGAATAATTTCCCATAAAGAATGAATGGGGAGGCCCGAAGAAAAATAATTTCAACAGACATTTTCAACAATGAACTGCTCTGGCATACTTTCACCGAGAGACTTCATTTAAAATAAAAACGGAGGTATGCTTGCCTTCTCTTCATGGATTCACTACACTCATCGACAGCTTTTACCGTTTTTAAACTATCAAGGCTCAAAGTTGAGCAGGTTTTTAGTCAAATTTCTGGGTTTATAATGGGTGTGTATGTGGCGGAATGTTTTTGCTAGAGTGGATGACATCATCAGCTAGAGTGAGGAGCAGGAGAAAAATCAGTGAGAAAATAAAACGTATTTGACTGCCGTGGCCTCAAATGTACCACTACAGACGCGATTTATACATATAAACGTAGGAAAATTTGTCGTCTCACTCACATTCGCCTGTCAAAGCTGTCAGCCTCATAGTTTTGGCGTAACAGACAAAGATGCGCCACCAACACCCATCCACAGCCCCATAGACTGCCATGTTAAAACGGCTGGACTTTTTATGGAGCAAAGCAGAAGTAACCTTTCTCTCTCTTGCTCTTAAGGACACATTTCTTTATTTATCGACACCAAACAAATATGTAAAACGATCAGGAAGGTCTCATGTTGCTTGTGGTTAAGTCGGTTCAATGATTGGAGATACGGTTCTGGTCAGAAATCCTTCCTTTTCGAGAGGAGGTCTCAGCATTTTCTCTCAATTTCTAAGTGACATAACTGCAGTAACTGCTGGTTACAGTTGGTCCTGGTTGCTTGGCAACCTTCGTCTGCTTCAAGAGGAGAGGGGGGAGGGGCCAGCAGACACAGACACACACAATAGCTGCTAACAAGCAACTATTGATCTTCTGCGTGTTTCATGGCATTATTATACACACACACACACACACAGTAACGCAGACACACACACACACACACACACACACACACACACACACACACACACAGTAACATAGACACACATGTAACCCAGATAAAAAACATGTGTATTAAAAAGGTATATTTATATCTAAAGAGAGAGAGAATATGTGAGTTAAAAGACTGTCAAATTCATGAAGAAAAGACTATTTGTGGTTATTCTTGTAGAAAAACTAGGGGAACTTTAATTTGAAAGGGATGAGTTGTGGTCCCGATCTGTCATACAGTCGGAGGAGCAGACGCGGTCTGTAATCCCACCTGACGCAGGTTCACATTTCGCCGTAGCCTCTAGAAGGAGCAAGAGGAAGCATGTTCTGGACACGGTCTTAATGTCAGGACGGAGAAAACATAAAAGTGGATAAACTGGAAAAAAGTGATTAAAAACTCGGACAAAACCAAAGGAGGAATCTCCCCGGACGACCACGATCTGCAGGAGTGCAGTTGGAGGATTCGCTCGGGTGGAGAATCGCAGCGGTGAGAGATCGTCCTGCTGTGCTAATGCTAAGTGCTAAAACGCTAATTCTACAAGCTAAACGGCTAACTCCGTGAGCTAAGTACTAGCTCAATGCTAATATCGGAGCGCTAGCTCCGGGGCTAATCAGCACTGCCAGTCACACCAAGCTCTGATGTAACAATTTTGTCTAGCTTTTACTTGAGTTATGGTGTGCCATGTGTGTGACTGTGAACATATTTGTTTATTTTAAGCACATTAAGTTATGGTTTCTTACTGTGAACATTACAAGAGTTTACATTTTGGTTATTTGTGATAATTAATATGTTAATTGCTATGTTAATAGCATATATATATATGTGATGGTACTGTTCGAAAAATAATCATTTGGTATCATAATATACTTTGAATTATTCACCTTTTGCTACTGAGAAATTGTGATCTTATTTTGCAATACAAGTTAGTTAAAGCACTTATCCTCTACATAATATAGAGACAATTTAAAGTGATTTATGTACAATAATTCATAATTTAAGATCTGAGAAATTGAAGAAATATGTTCTGATCCTACTTATTGTAGGTCAGGTTTTTGAGGAACCCTTGGATTTGGATAGAGCCTGTCTGGAGGACGGAGCCAGAGAGAGACGTTGATGGCGAGCCGAACTCTGGAGGATCTTAGACGTACACCGTGAATTGAATCCTTTTGCTCACTTTTACACATACACACACACCCACACAACCGTGTGGCTGGACTGACACCTAAAGGGTGCACATATAGTGAAGTGAACAGAACAATAAGAAAAACCACACGCAGCTGCGAAAACCTTTATTTTGTTTGTTATTCTCTATACCTACCCGGGTAAGGCTGTTGTATGTATTTCATGTGTTTTATTATTCTCCCCAGCTTCATATTAAAATAGGGGAGCATTGTTCTCATTAACAAAAAGAGCCACTGTGTCGTGTCGTTCTTGTGCATCAGTTGGTTACACCTGGGCTCCGTAGTCGAATTTAAATCTTCTGTTTCTTATTCTGGCCATTAGTTAAAGTTATTATTATCATTACTAATACTTTTCTGCTTCAGAAGGGTTACACACACACACACACACACAGCAACACAGACACACACACACACACTGATAACACTGTTGAAGCTGTCTCTGTTATAAATGTGTCTAAATATACATGTTAAAAATGACTATTTGAGGTGTGCTTTTTAAACACAGAACCCCGGCAACAGCCCACTCGTCACTTCCAAAATTTCTGAGCAGTGTCAGTAATAATGCATGGGGGGCGACAGGGCCAGAGTCAGGCACACTCAAAATTTCTTTAGAAATTTTCTAGTTGAGTGTGCCTGAAAGTGCACACTATATGTTATCCACCGCGCTTATTCTTATTATTGAGTGCCTGAAAGTGCACACTATATGTTATCCACCGCGCTTATTCTTCTTATTATTATTCTTACCCTTTTTTGGCTCGCTTCTCTCCCAGAGTTTTTGTCACACACACAAAACGGGTATCAAAAACGACGGCTCGGCCGGGAATCGTGTGCTATGTCTTTTCTAAGAGATTCGCGTGTTTTTCGCGAATTTATTCGCGAAAAACTGAGAATAATTTCCCATAAAGAATGAATGGGGAGGCCCGAAGAAAAATAAATTTCAACAGACATTTTCAACAATGAACAGCTCTGGCATACTTTCACCGAGAGACTTCATTTAAAATTTAAAACGGAGGTATGCTTGCCTTCTCTTCATGGATTCACTACACTCATCGACAGCTTTTACCGTTTTTAAACTATCAAGGCTCAAAGTTCAGCAGGTTTTTAGTCAAATTTCTGGGTTTATAATGGGTGTGTATGTGGCGGAATGTTTTTGCTAGAGTGGATGACATCATCAGCTAGAGTGAGGAGCAGGGAGAAAAATCTGTGAAAAAATAAAACGTATTTCACTACCGTGGGCTCAAATGCCCCACTACAGACACGATGTATACATAAAACGTAGGAAAATTCGAGGTAATCGCACTGATACCACTGTTGTAGCTGTCGCTCGTATAGTTTTGGGTCCCTACACGTTGATTGATCGACTACTCCCATCCACAGCCTCATTCACTCCCATGGTTTTTGAAGCAGAGAATTTACCGGAAGGAGCAGGGCGCACCTGTGCTTGCTCTGACTCTCGAGGCCAAAGTTTATACAATTTTCACCTGAAACTTGGCACAGACATTATACACACGATGAGCATTCTTCTGGTCATTTAGATTTTGGTTTCGAGGCATACCTTGAGGGTCTTTTTGACCCTCTTCCAGGGGGATCATTCAGACATATACTGTGCATTTCAGTGAGACATACTGCTGCATGGAACACCTGTGTCTAATTAATGAGACCTGCAGCTCACCCAGGTTGCTTGGCAACCTCACCCTGCTTGAGGAGGAGGGGGGGAGGGGTCAGCAGACAAGCCGAGCGACAGCTTGAACTTGTCTGTGTTAAATGTGCGCACACACACACACACACACACAGACACACACACACACACACACACAGACAGTAACACACACACACCCTCACACACACACACACACATATATGTATATATATATATGTATGTATGTACATGTTAGTGCTCTTTATTCAGAAAACCCTCATGCGTCGCGTCATTACTGTTAGCCACTAATATATGCCTGTTAGTTCTGCCTGTTAGTGGCGCCACCATTATTGTTTGCCACTAAGAATGAAATACATTATAATTGCTAACTTGGTAATGCTAACATGCGCTGGTGCAGGATTAATAGGATCTTGTACTATTACACTTTTATTCTTTTTTTTGAGATTCAACTCATTTAGAACATTTCTACAGACACAAGCATGCACACACACACACACACACACACACAGACAGACAGACAGACGCACACACACACACACACACACAGAGACACAGACAGACAGACAGACACACGCACACACACAGACAGACTGACAGACACACAGACAGTAACACACACACAGACAGATATACACACAGACACACTTTTAGGCTGTAAAGACATGCTATTTGCAAACATTAGCGACCAATGCTAAAATTAGTGCTAATTAACATTAGCCACTAGGAATTAAATACATGTTGATTGATGTTGATAACATGGTAATGCTAACATGCTAATGCTAACATGTTAATGTTAACTGCTAGCGCATCAGTGTTAACATGTGCATGCTAACATGTTAATGCTAACATGCTAATGTTAACATGCTAATGCTAACATGCTAATGTTAACTGCTAGCGCATCAGTGTTAACATGTGCATGCTAACATGCTAATGTTAACATGCTAATGCTGAAATGTTAATGCTAACATGCTACTGCTAACATGCTAAAGCTAACTGCTAGCCCATCAGTGTTAACATGTGCATGCTAACATGCTAATGCTAAGATGCTAATGCTAACTGCTAGCGCATCAGTGTTAACATGCTAATGTTAACATGCTAGTACTAACATGTTAATGTTAACATGCTAATGCTAACGTGCTAATGTTAACTGCTAGCGCATCAGTGTTAACATGCTAATGTTAACTGCTAGCTGTCAGTGTTAACATGTTAATGTTAACATGCTAATGCTAACATGCTAATGTTAACATGCTAATGCTACCTGCTAGCTCATCAGTGTTAACATGCTAATGCTGACATGCTAATGTGAACATGCTAATGCTAACTGCTAGCGCATCAGTGTTAACATGCTAATGCTAACATGTTAATGCTAACATGCTAATGCTAACATGCTAATGTTAACTGCTAGCGCATCAATGTTTACATGCGCATGTTAACATGGTAATGCTAATGTTAACTGCTAGCGCATCATTGTTAACATGCGCATGATAACATGCTAATGTTAACATGCTAATGCTAACATGGTAATGCTAACTGCTAGCGCATCAGTGTTAACATGCTAATGTTAACATGTTAATGCTAACATGCTAATGCTAACAGAACCCCAGCAACAGCCCACTCGTTACTCTCAAAATTTCTTTTCTAGTACTGAATTTGCTGAGCAGTGTCAGTAATAATGCATGGGGGCGACAGGGCCAGAGTCAGGCACACTCAAAATTTCTTTAGAAATTTTCTAGTTGAGTGTGCCTGAAAGTGCACACTATATGTTATCCACCGCGCTTATTCTTCTTCTTATTGAGTGTGCCTGAAAGTGCACACTATATGTTATCCACGCGCTTATTCTTCTTATTGAGTGTGCCTGAAAGTGCACACTATATGTTATCCACCGCGCTTATTCTTCTTCTTATTATTATTATTCTTACGCCCTTTTTTTGCATCGCTTCTCCTCCCAGAGTTTTTGTCACACACACACAAAACAGGTATCAAAACGACCGGCTCGGCCGGGAATCGTGTGCTATGTCTTTTCTAAGAGATTCGCGTGTTTTTCGCGAATTTATTCGCGAAAAACTGAGAATAATTTCCCATAAAGAATGAATGGGGAGGCCAGAAGAAAAATAAATTTCAACAGACATTTTCAACAATGAACTGCTCTGGCATACTTTCACCGAGAGACTTCATTTAAAAACTAAAAACGGAGGTATGCTTGCCTTCTCTTCATGGATTCACTACACTCATCGACAGCTTTTACCGTTTTTAAACTATCAAGGCTCAAAGTTGAGCAGGTTTTTAGTCAAATTTCTGGGTTTATAATGGGTGTGTATGTGGCGGAATGTTTTTGCTAGAGTGGATGACATCATCAGCTAGAGTGAGGAGCAGGGAGAAAAATCTGTGAAAAAATAAAACGTATTTCACTACCGTGGGCTCAAATGCTCCACTACAGACACCAAGTATACATAAAACGTAGGAAAATTCGAGGTAATCGCACTGATACCACTGTTGTAGCTGTCGCTCGTATAGTTTTGGGTCCCTACACGTTGATTGATCGACTACTCCCATCCACAGCCTCATTCACTCCCATGGTTTTTGAAGCAGAGAATTTACCGGAAGGAGCAGGGCGCACCTGTGCTTGCTCTGACTCTCGAGGCCAAAGTTTATACAATTTTCGCCTGAAACTTGGCACGGACATTATACACACAATGAGCATTCTTCTGGTCATTTCAGATTTTGGTTTGAGGCATACCATATAGGGTTTTTTTGGCCCTCTTTGACGGGGATCATTCAGACATATACTGTGCATTTCAGTGAGACAGACATGCTGCATGAACACCTGTGTCTAATTAATGAGACCTGCAGCTCACCCAGGTTGCTTGGCAACCGCACCCTGCTTGAGGAGGAGGGGGGGAGGGCGCACACACACACACACACACAGACAGACAGACAGACAGACAGACGCACACACACACACACACACAGACACAGACAGACAGACAGACACACGCACACACACACACACACAGACAGACAGACAGACACACGCACACACACACAGACAGACAGACAGACAGACACACGCACACACACACAGACAGACAGACAGACAGACAGACACACGCACACACAGACAGACAGACAGACAGACAGACAGACACACAGACACACACACACACACCGTAACACACACACACACACAGTAACACAGACACACACACACACACACAGTAACATAGACACACATGTAACCCAGATAAAAAAACATGTGTATTAAAAAGGTATATTTTATATCTAAAAGAGAGAGAGAATATGTGAGTTAAAAGACTGTCAAATTCATGAAGAAAAGACTATTTGTGGTTATTCTTGTAGAAAAACTAGGGGAACTTTAATTTGAAAGGGATGAGTTGTGGTCCCGATCTGTCATACAGTCGGAGGAGCAGACGCAGTCTGTAATCCCACCTGACGCAGGTTCACATTTCGCCGTAGCCTCTAGAAGGAGCAAGAGGAAGCATGTTCTGGACACGGTTTTAATGTCAGGACGGAGAAAACATAAAAGTGGATAAACTGGAAAAAAGTGATTAAAAACTCGGACAAAACCAAAGGAGGAATCTCCCCGGACGACCACGATCTGCAGGAGTGCAGTTGGAGGATTCGCTCGGGTGGAGAATCGCAGCGGTGAGAGATCGTCCTGCTGTGCTAATGCTAAGTGCTAAAACGCTAATTCTACAAGCTAAACGGCTAACGCCGTGAGCTAAGTACTAGCTCAATGCTAATATCGGAGCGCTAGCTCCGGGGCTAATCAGCACTGCCAGTCACACCAAGCTCTGATGTAACAATTTTGTCTAGCTTTTACTTGAGTTATGGTGTGCCATGTGTGTGACTGTGAACATATTTGTTTATTTTAAGCACATTAAGTTATGGTTTCTTACTGTGAACATTACAAGAGTTTACATTTTGGTTATTTGTGATAATTAATATGTTAATTGCTATGTTAATAGCATATATATATATATATATGTGATGGTACTGTTCGAAAAATAATCATTTGGTATCATAATATACTTTGAATTATTCACCTTTTGCTACTGAGAAATTGTGATCTTATTTTGCAATACAAGTTAGTTAAAGCACTTATCCTCTACATAATATAGAGACAATTTAAAGTGATTTATGTACAATAATTCATAATTTAAGATCTGAGAAATTGAAGAAATATGTTCTGATCCTACTTATTGTAGGTCAGGTTTTTGAGGAACCCTTGGATTTGGATAGAGCCTGTCTGGAGGACGGAGCCAGAGAGAGACGTTGATGGCGAGCCGGACCCTGGAGAATCTTAGACGTACACCGTGAATTGAATCCTTTTGCTCACTTTTACACATACACACACACCCACACAACCGTGTGGCTGGACTGACACCTAAAGGGTGCACATACATTGAAGTGAACAGAACAATAAGAAAAACCACACGCAGCTGCGAAAACCTTTATTTTGTTTGTTATTCTCTATACCTACCCGGGTAAGGCTGTTGTATGTATTTCATGTGTTTTATTATTCTCCCCAGCTTCATATTAAAATAGGGGAGCATTGTTCTCATTAACAAAAAGAGCCACAGTGTCGTGTCGTTCTTGTGCATCAGTTGGTTACACCTGGGCTCCGTAGTCGAATTTAAATCTTCTGTTTCTTATTCTGGCCATTAGTTAAAGTTATTATTATCATTACTAATACTTTTCTGCTTCAGAAGGGTTACACACACACACACACACACACAGCAACACAGACACACACACACCCACTGATAACACTGTTGAAGCTGTCTCTGTTATAAATGTGTCTAAATATACATGTTAAAAATGACTATTTGAGGTGTGCTTTTTAAACACAGAACCCCGGCAACAGCCCACTCGTCACTTCCAAAATTTCTTTTCTAGTACTGAATTTGCTGAGCAGTGTCAGTAATAATGCATGGGGGGCGACAGGGCCAGAGTCAGGCACACTCAAAATTTCTTTAGAAATTTTCTAGTTATTATTATTATTCTTACGCCCTTTTTTTGCCTCGCTTCTCCTCCCAGAGTTTTTGTCACACACACACAAAACGGGTATCAAAACGACCGGCTCGGCCGGGAATCGTGTGCTATGTCTTTTCTAAGAGATTCGCGTGTTTTTCGCGAATTTATCCGCGAAAAACTGAGAAAAATTTCCCATAAAGAATGAATGGGGAGGCCTGAAGAAAAATACATTTCAACAGACATTGTAAACAGTGAACAGCTCTGGCATACTTTCACCGAGAGACTTCATTTAAAATTTAAAACGGAGGTATGCTTGCCTTCTCTTCATGGATTCACTACACTCATCGACAGCTTTTACCGTTTTTAAACTATCAAGGCTCAAAGTTCAGCAGGTTTTTAGTCAAATTTCTGGGTTTATAATGGGTGTGTATGTGGCGGAATGTTTTTGCTAGAGTGGATGACATCATCAGCTAGAGTGAGGAGCAGGGAGAAAAATCTGTGAAAAAATAAAACGTATTTCACTACCGTGGGCTCAAATGCCCCACTACAGACACGATGTATACATAAAACGTAGGAAAATTCGAGGTAATCGCACTGATACCACTGTTGTAGCTGTCGCTCGTATAGTTTTGGGTCCCTACACGTTGATTGATCGACTACTCCCATCCACAGCCTCATTCACTCCCATGGTTGCCTCATTCACTCCCATGGTTTTTGAAGCAGAGAATTTACCGGAAGGAGCAGGGCGCACCTGTGCTTGCTCTGACTCTCGAGGCCAAAGTTTATACAATTTTCACCTGAAACTTGGCACAGACATTATACACACGATGAGCATTCTTCTGGTCATTTAGATTTTGGTTTCGAGGCATACCTTGAGGGTCTTTTTGACCCTCTTCCAGGGGGATCATTCAGACATATACTGTGCATTTCAGTGAGACATACTGCTGCATGGAACACCTGTGTCTAATTAATGAGACCTGCAGCTCACCCAGGTTGCTTGGCAACCTCACCCTGCTTGAGGAGGAGGGGGGGAGGGGTCAGCAGACAAGCCGAGCGACAGCTTGAACTTGTCTGTGTTAAATGTGCGCACACACACACACACACACACACACACACACACACACACAGACAGTAACACACACACACACACACCCTCACACACACACACACACACATATGTATATATATATGTATGTATGTACATGTTAGTGCTCTTTATTCAGAAAACCCTCATGCGTCGCGTCATTACTGTTAGCCACTAATATATGCCTGTTAGTTCTGCCTGTTAGTGGCGCCACCATTATTGTTTGCCACTAAGAATGAAATACATTATAATTGCTAACTTGGTAATGCTAACATGCGCTGGTGCAGGATTAACAGGATCTTGTACTATTACACTTTATTCTTTTTTTTGAGATTCAACTCATTTAGAACATTTCTACAGACACAAGCATGCACACACACACACACACACACACACACACACAGACAGACAGACAGACGCACACACACACACACGCACACACACGCACACACAGACAGACAGACAGACAGACGCACACACACACACACACACACACACACACACAGACACACGCACACACACACACACAGACAGACAGACAGACACACGCACACACAGACAGACAGACAGACACACGCACACACACACACACACAGACAGACACACGCACACACACACACGCACACACACACACACACACACAGACAGTAACACACACACAGACACATATACAGACACATATACACACAGACACACTTTTAGGCTGTAAAGACATGCTATTTGCAAACATTAGCGACCAATGCTAAAATTAGTGCTAATTAACATTAGCCACTAGGAATTAAATACATGTTGATTGATGTTGATAACATGCTAATGCTAACATGTTAATGCTAACATGCTAATGCTAACATGCTAATGCTAACATGTTAATGTTAACTGCTAGCGCATCATTGTTAACATGTGCATGCTAACATGTTAATGCTAACATGCTAATGTTAACATGCTAATGCTAACATGCTAATGTTAACTGCTAGCGCATCAGTGTTAACATGTGCATGCTAACATGCTAATGTTAACATGCTAATGCTGAAATGTTAATGCTAACATGCTACTGCTAACATGCTAAAGCTAACTCCTAGCCCATCAGTGTTAACATGTGCATGTTAACATGCTAATGCTAAGATGCTAATGCTAACTGCTAGCGCATCAGTGTTAACATGCTAATGCTAACATGCTAGTACTAACATGTTAATGTTAACATGCTAATGCTAACGTGCTAATGTTAACTGCTAGCGCATCAGTGTTAACATGCTAATGATAACTGCTAGCCGTCAGTGTTAACATGTTAATGTTAACATGCTGAAGCTAACATGCTAATGTTAACATGCTAATGCTACCTGCTAGCTCATCAGTGTTAACATGCTAATGCTAACATGCTAATGTTAACATGCTAATGCTAACATGCTAATGCTAACTGCTAGCGCATCAGTGTTAACATGCTAATGCTAACATGCTAATGCTAACATGCTAATGCTAACATGCTAATGCTAACTGCTAGCGCATCAGTGTTAACATGCTAATGATAACATGTTAATGCTAACATGCTAATGCTAACATGCTAATGCTAACATGCTAATGCTAACTGCTAGCGCATCAGTGTTAACATGCGCATGCTAACATGCTAGTGCTAACAGAACCCCAGCAACAGCCCACTCGTCACTCTCAAAATTTCTTTTCTAGTACTGAATTTGCTAAGCAGTGTCAATAATAATGCATGGGGGCGACAGGGCCAGAGTCAGGCAAACTCAAAATTTCTTTAGAAATTTTTTTCTAGTTGAGTGTGCCTGAAAGTGCACACTATATGTTATCCACCGCGCTTATTCTTCTTATTATTATTATTCTTACGCCCTTTTTTTGCATCGCTTCTCCTCCCAGAGTTTTTGTCACACACACACAAAACGGGTATCAAAACGACCGGCTCGGCCGGGAATCGTGTGCTATGTCTTTTCTAAGAGATTCACGTGTTTTTCGCGAATTTATTCGCGAAAAACTGAGAATAATTTCCCATAAAGAATGAATGGGGAGGCCCGAAGAAAAATAAATTTCAACAGACATTTTCAACAATGAACTGCTCTGGCATACTTTCACCGAGAGACTTCATTTAAAAACTAAAAACGGAGGTATGCTTGCCTTCTCTTCATGGATTCACTACACTCATCGACAGCTTTTACCGTTTTTAAACTATCAAGGCTCAAAGTTGAGCAGGTTTTTAGTCACATTTCTGGGTTTATAATGGGTGTGTATGTGGCGGAATGTTTTTGCTAGAGTGGATGACATCATCAGCTAGAGTGAGGAGCAGGGAGAAAAATCTGTGAAAAAATAAAACGTATTTCACTACCGTGGGCTCAAATGCCCCACTACAGACACGATGTATACATAAAACGTAGGAAAATTCGAGGTAATCGCACTGATACCACTGTTGTAGCTGTCGCTCGTATAGTTTTGGGTCCCTACACGTTAATTGATCGATTACTCCCATCCACAGCCTCATTCACTCCCATGGTTTTTGAAGCAGAGAATTTACCGGAAGGAGCAGGGCGCACCTGTGCTTGCTCTGACTCTCGAGGCCAAAGTTTATACAATTTTCGCCTGAAACTTGGCACAGACATTATACACACGATGAGCATTCTTCTGGTCATTTCAGATTTTGGTTTGAGGCATACCATATAGGGTTTTTTTGGCCCTCTTTGACGGGGATCATTCAGACATATACTGTGCATTTCAGTGAGACAGACAGGCTGCATTGAGCACCTGTGTCTAATTAATGAGACCTGCAGCTCACCCAGGTTGCTTGGCAACATCACCCTGCTTGAGGCGGAAGGGGGGGAGGGCGCACACACACACACACACGCACACACACGCACACACAGACAGACAGACAGACAGACGCACACACACACACACACACACACACAGACACAGACAGACAGACAGACACACGCACACACACGCACACACACACACACACACAGACAGACAGACAGACACACGCACACACACAGACAGACAGACAGACAGACAGACACACGCACGCACACACACACACACACAGACAGACAGACACACGCACACACAGACAGACAGACAGACAGACACACACACACACACACACACAGTAACATAGACACACATGTAACCCAGATAAAAAAAACATGTGTATTAAAAAGGTATATTTTATATCTGAAAGAGAGAGAGAATATGTGAGTTAAAAGACTGTCAAATTCATGAAGAAAAGACTATTTGTGGTTATTCTTGTAGAAAAACTAGGGGAACTTTAATTTGAAAGGGATGAGTTGTGGTCCCGGTCTGTCATACAGTCGGAGGAGCAGACGCAGTCTGTAATCCCACCTGACGCAGGTTCACATTTCGCCGTAGCCTCTAGAAGGAGCAAGAGGAAGCATGTTCTGGACACGGTCTTAATGTCAGGACGGAGAAAACATAAAAGTGGATAAACTGGAAAAAAGTGATTAAAAACTCGGACAAAACCAAAGGAGGAATCTCCCCGGACGACCACGATCTGCAGGAGTGCAGTTGGAGGATTCGCTCGGGTGGAGAATCGCAGCGGTGAGAGATCGTCCTGCTGTGCTAATGCTAAGTGCTAAAACGCTAATTCTACAAGCTAAACGGCTAACTCCGTGAGCTAAGTACTAGCTCAATGCTAATATCGGAGCGCTAGCTCCGGGGCTAATCAGCACTGCCAGTCACACCAAGCTCTGATGTAACAATTTTGTCTAGCTTTTACTTGAGTTATGGTGTGCCATGTGTGTGACTGTGAACATATTTGTTTATTTTAAGCACATTAAGTTATGGTTTCTTACTGTGAACATTACAAGAGTTTACATTTTGGTTATTTGTGATAATTAATATGTTAATTGCTATGTTAATAGCATATATATATGTGATGGTACTGTTCGAAAAATAATCATTTGGTATCATAATATACTTTGAATTATTCACCTTTTGCTACTGAGAAATTGTGATCTTATTTTGCAATACAAGTTAGTTAAAGCACTTATCCTCTACATAATATAGAGACAATTTAAAGTGATTTATGTACAATAATTCATAATTTAAGATCTGAGAAATTGAAGAAATATGTTCTGATCCTACTTATTGTAGGTCAGGTTTTTGAGGAACCCTTGGATTTAGATAGAGCCTGTCTGGAGGACGGAGCCAGAGAGAGACGTTGATGGCGAGCCAGACCCTGGAGGATCTTAGACGTACACCGTGAATTGAATCCTTTTGCTCACTTTTACACATACACACACACCCACACAACCGTGTGGCTGGACTGACACCTAAAGGGTGCACATATATTGAAGTGAACAGAACAATAAGAAAAACCACACGCAGCTGCGAAAACCTTTATTTTGTTTGTTATTCTCTATACCTACCCGGGTAAGGCTGTTGTATGTATTTCATGTGTTTTATTATTCTCCCCAGCTTCATATTAAAATAGGGGAGCATTGTTCTCATTAACAAAAAGAGCCACAGTGTCGTGTCGTTATTGTGCATCAGTTGGTTACACCTGGGCTCCGTAGTCGAATTTAAATCTTCTGTTTCTTATTCTGGCCATTAGTTAAAGTTATTATTATCATTACTAATACTTTTCTGCTTCAGAAGGGTTACACACACACACACACACACACACACACACACACACATATATGTATATATATATGTATGTATGTACATGTTAGTGCTCTTTATTCAGAAAACCCTCATGCGTCGCGTCATTACTGTTAGCCACTAATATATGCCTGTTAGTTCTGCCTGTTAGTGGAGCCACCATTATTGTTAGCCACTAAGAATGAAATACATTATAATTGCTAACTTGGTAATGCTAACATGGCTGGTGCAGGATTAACAGGATCTTGTACTATTACACTTTTATTCTTTTTTTTTTAGATTCAACTCATTTAGAACATTTCTACAGACACAAGCATGCACACACACACACACACACACACAGACAGACACACACACAGACACACGCACACACAGACACTGAACAGACTCTCAGTAAACAGATCGACATCATTGTGTTCAAACAATAAAAATCTGCTGATCTACGATCAATACAGGCTGAGCTGCACACCTGGACAGGTGAGCTCAGCCTTGTTGCTTGGCAACCTCAAGCATGCCTTTGACTAACTTTATTGAAATCTGTGTATGATATCAGACTATCAAGACTACATTTTTAATGTCGGCCATTTTATCCTTGTCTCTCACAAACACATAGATAGAGAGACAGACACGCACACACACAGACACGCACACACAAACACACACACACACACACAAACACACACACACACAGACACACTGAACAGACGCTCAGTAAACAGATCGACATCATCGTGTTGAAACAATAAAACAGGCGGAACTGCACACCGGGACAGGTGAGTCTCAGGACAGTCTCTACAATCCTTTTACACTTTAAACTTCTCCCTTCTACTTGGCAACCTCAGCCTGCTTGAGGAGGAGAGGGGGGAGGGGCCAGCAGACAAGCCGAGCGGCAGCCATTTTTGTAGTTTTTGGCACTTCATTTGAACTTGTCTGTGTAAAATGTGCGCACACACACACACACACACACAGACACACTTTTAGGCTGTAAAGACATGCTATTTGCAAACATTAGCGACCAATGCTAAAATTAGTGCTAATTAACATTAGCCACTAGGAATTAAATACATGTTGATTATTAACATGGTAATGCTAACATGCTAGTGCTAACTGCTAGCGCATCAGTGTTAACATGCTAATGCTAACATGCTAATGCTAACTGCTAGCGCATCAGTGTTAACATGTTAATGCTAACATGCTAATGCTAACATGCTAATGTTAACTGCTAGCGCATCAATGTTAACATGCGCATGTTAACATGCTAATGCTAACATGCTAATGTTAACATGCTAATGCGAACTGCTAGCGCATCAGTGTTAACATGATAATGTTAACATGTTCATGCTAACATGCTAATGCTAACAGAACCCCAGCAACAGCCCACTCGTCACTCTCAAAATTTATTTTCTAGTACTGAATTTGCTGAGCAGTGTCAGTAATAATGCATGGGGGCGACAGGGCCAGAGTCAGGCACACTCAAAATTTCTTTAGAAATTTTCTAGTTATTATTATTATTCTTACGCCCTTTTTTTGCCTTGCTTCTCCTCCCAGAGTTTTTGTCACACACACACAAAACGGGTATCAAAACGACCGGCTCGGCCGGGAATCGTGTGCTATGTCTTTTCTAAGAGATTCGCGTGTTTTTCGCGAATTTATTCGCGAAAAACTGAGAATAATTTCCCATAAAGAATGAATGGGGAGGCCCGAAGAAAAATACATTTCAACAGACATTTTCAACAATGAACTGCTCTGGCATACTTTCACCGAGAGACTTCATTTAAAAATTAAAAACGGAGGTATGCTTGCCTTCTCTTCATGGATTCACTACACTCATCGACAGCTTTTACCGTTTTTAAACTATCAAGGCTCAAAGTTGAGCAGGTTTTTAGTCAAAGTTCTGGGTTTATAATGGGTGTGTATGTGGCGGAATGTTTTTGCTAGAGTGGATGACATCATCAGCTAGAGTGAGGAGCAGGGAGAAAAATCTGTGAAAAAATAAAACGTATTTCACTACCGTGGGCTCAAATGCCCCACTACAGACACGATGTATACATATAAACGTAGGAAAATTCGAGGTAATCGCACTGATACCACTGTTGTAGCTGTCGCTCGTATAGTTTTGGGTCCCTACACGTTGATTGATCGACTACTCCCATCCACAGCCTCATTCACTCCCATGGTTTTTGAAGCAGAGAATTTACCGGAAGG
The DNA here is from genome assembly GCA_004119915.2 of Collichthys lucidus. NCBI lineage: Eukaryota > Metazoa > Chordata > Actinopteri > Sciaenidae > Collichthys > Collichthys lucidus. The sequence goes on along the minus strand of CM014086.1, from coordinate 13,397,262 downwards.
AGCAGGGCGCACCTGTGCTTGCTCTGACTCTCGAGGCCAAAGTTTATACAATTTTCACCTGAAACTTGGCACAGACATTATACACACAATGAGCATTCTTCTGGTCATTTAGATTTTGGTTTCGAGACATACCTTGAGGTTTTTTTTTACCCTCTTCCAGGGGGATCATTCAGACATATACTGTGCATTTCAGTGAGACATACATGCTGCATGAACACCTGTGTCTAATTAATGAGACCTGCAGCTCACCCTGCTTGAGGAGGAGGGGGGGAGGGGTCAGCAGACAAGCCGAGCGACAGCTTGAACTTGTCTGTGTTAAATGTGCGCACACACACAGTAACACACACACACACACACCCTCACACACACACACACACACACACACACACACACACACATATGTATATATATATGTATGTATGTACATGTTAGTGCTCTTTATTCAGAAAACCCTCATGCGTTGCGTCATTACTGTTAGCCACTAATATATGCCTGTTAGTTCTGCCTGTTAGTGGCGCCACCATTATTGTTTGCCACTAAGAATGAAATACATTATAATTGCTAACTTGGTAATGCTAACATGCGCTGGTGCAGGATTAACAGGATCTTGTACTATTACACTTTTATTCTTTTTTTTGAGATTCAACTCATTTAGAACATTTCTACAGACACAAGCATGCACACACACACACACACACACACACACACACAGACAGACAGACAGACGCACACACACACACGCACACACAGACAGACAGACGCACACACACACACACACAGACACAGACAGACAGACAGACACACGCACACACACACACACAGACAGACAGACAGACAGACACACGCACACACACACACACACAGACAGACACACGCACACACACACACGCACACACGCACACACACACACACACACACAGACAGTAACACACACACAGACAGATATACACACAGACACACTTTTAGGCTGTAAAGACATGCTATTTGCAAACATTAGCGACCAATGCTAAAATTTGTGCTAATTAACATTAGCCACTAGGAATTAAATACATGTTGATTGATGTTGATAACATGCTAATGCTAACATGTTAATGCTAACATGCTAATGCTAACATGCTAATGCTAACATGTTAATGTTAACTGCTAGCGCATCAGTGTTAACATGTGCATGCTAACATGTTAATGCTAACATGCTAATGTTAACATGCTAATGCTAACATGCTAATGTTAACTGCTAGCGCATCAGTGTTAACATGTGCATGCTAACATGCTAATGCTAAGATGCTAATGCTGAAATGTTAATGCTAACATGCTACTGCTAACATGCTAAAGCTAACTGCTAGCCCATCAGTGTTAACATGTGCATGCTAACATGCTAATGCTAAGATGCTAATGCTAACTGCTAGCGCATCAGTGTTAACATGCTAATGCTAACATGCTAGTACTAACATGTTAATGTTAACATGCTAATGCTAACGTGCTAATGTTAACTGCTAGTGCATCAGTGTTAACATGCTAATGTTAACTGCTAGCCGTCAGTGTTAACATGTTAATGTTAACATGCTAATGCTAACATGCTAATGTTAACATGCTAATGCTACCTGCTAGCTCATCAGTGTTAACATGCTAATACTGACATGCTAATGTGAACATGCTAATGCTAACATGCTAATGCTAACTGCTAGCGCATCAGTGTTAACATGTGCATGCTAACATGTTAATGCTAACATGCTAATGTTAACATGCTAATGCTAACATGCTAATGTTAACTGCTAGCGCATCAGTGTTAACATGTGCATGCTAACATGCTAATGTTAACATGCTAATGCTGAAATGTTAATGCTAACATGCTACTGCTAACATGCTAAAGCTAACTGCTAGCCCATCAGTGTTAACATGTGCATGCTAACATGCTAATGCTAAGATGCTAATGCTAACTGCTAGCGCATCAGTGTTAACATGCTAATGCTAACATGCTAGTACTAACATGTTAATGTTAACATGCTAATGCTAACGTGCTAATGTTAACTGCTAGCGCATCAGTGTTAACATGCTAATGTTAACTGCTAGCCGTCAGTGTTAACATGTTAATGTTAACATGCTAATGCTAACATGCTAATGTTAACATGCTAATGCTACCTGCTAGCTCATCAGTGTTAACATGCTAATGCTGACATGCTAATGTGAACATGCTAATGCTAACATGGTAATGCTAACTGCTATTGCATCAGTGTTAACATGCGAATGCTAACATGTTATTGTTAACATGCTAATGTTAACATGCTAATGCTAACTGCTAGCGCATCAGTGTTAACATGCTAATGCTAACAGAACCCCAGCAACAGCCCACTCGTCACTCTCAAAATTTCTTTTCTAGTACTGAATTTGCTGAGCAGTGTCAGTAATAATGCATGGGGGCGACAGGGCCAGAGTCAGGCACACTCAAAATTTCTTTAGAAATTTTCTAGTTGAGTGTGCCTGAAAGTGCACACTATATGTTATCCACCGCGCTTATTGAGTGTGCCTGAAAGTGCACACTATATGTTATCCACCGCGCTTATTCTTCTTATTATTATTATTATTCTTACGCCCTTTTTTTGGCTCGCTTCTCCTCCCAGAGTTTTTGTCACACACACACAAAACGGGTATCAAAACGACCGGCTCGGCCGGGAATCGTGTGCTATGTCTTTTCTAAGAGATTCACGTGTTTTTCGCGAATTTATTCGCGAAAAACTGAGAATAATTTCCCATAAAGAATGAATGGGGAGGCCCGAAGAAAAATAAATTTCAACAGACATTTTCAACAATGAACTGCTCTGGCATACTTTCACCGAGAGACTTCATTTAAAAACTAAAAACGGAGGTATGCTTGCCTTCTCTTCATGGATTCACTACACTCATCGACAGCTTTTACCGTTTTTAAACTATCAAGGCTCAAAGTTGAGCAGGTTTTTAGTCAAATTTCTGGGTTTATAATGGGTGTGTATGTGGCGGAATGTTTTTGCTAGAGTGGATGACATCATCAGCTAGAGTGAGGAGCAGGGAGAAAAATCTGTGAAAAAATAAAACGTATTTCACTACCATGGGCTCAAATGCCCCACTACAGACACGATGTATACATAAAACGTAGGAAAATTCGAGGTAATCGCACTGATACCACTGTTGTAGCTGTCGCTCGTATAGTTTTGGGTCCCTACACGTTAATTGATCGACTACTCCCATCCACAGCCTCATTCACTCCCATGGTTTTTGAAGCAGAGAATTTACCGGAAGGAGCAGGGCGCACCTGTGCTTGCTCTGACTCTCGAGGCCAAAGTTTATACAATTTTCACCTGAAACTTGGCACAGACATTATACACACAATGAGCATTCTTCTGGTCATTTAGATTTTGGTTTGAGGCATACCATATAGGGTTTTTTTGGCCCTCTTTGACGGGGATCATTCAGACATATACTGTGCATTTCAGTGAGACAGACATGCTGCATGAACACCTGTGTCTAATTAATGAGACCTGCAGCTCACCCTGCTTGAGGAGGAGGGGGGGAGGGGTCAGCAGACAAGCCGAGCGACAGCTTGAACTTGTCTGTGTTAAATGTGCGCACACAGACAGACAGACACACACACACACACACACAGACACAGACAGTAACACACACACAGACAGTAACACACACACACACACACATATATGTATATATATATGTATGTATGTACATGTTAGTGCTCTTTATTCAGAAAACCCTCATGCGTCGCGTCATTACTGTTAGCCACTAATATATGCCTGTTAGTTCTGCCTGTTAGTGGCGCCACCATTATTGTTAGCCACTAAGAATGAAATACATTATAATTGCTAACTTGGTAATGCTAACATGCGCTGGTGCAGGATTAACAGGATCTTGTACTATTACACTTTTATTCTTTTTTTTTTTAGATTCAACTCATTTAGAACATTTCCACAGACACAAGCATGCACACACACACACACAGACAGACACACACACAGACACACGCACACACAGACACTGAACAGACTCTCAGTAAACAGATCGACATCATTGTGTTCAAACAATAAAAATCTGCTGATCTACGATCTATACAGGCTGAGCTGCACACCTGGACAGGTGAGCTCAGCCTTGTTGCTTGGCAACCTCAAGCATGCCTTTGACTAACTTTATTGAAATCTGTGTATGATATCAGACTATCAAGACTACATTTTTAATGTCGGCCATTTTATCCTTGTCTCTCACAAACACATAGATAGAGAGACAGACACGCACACACACTGACACGCACACACAAACACACACACACACACACACACACAGACACACTGAACAGACGCTCAGTAAACAGATCGACATCATCGTGTTGAAACAATAAAACAGGCGGAACTGCACACCTGGACAGGTGAGTCTCAGGACAGTCTCAGGACAGTCTCTACAATCCTTTTACACTTTAAACTTCTCCCTTCTACTTGGCAACCTTAGCCTGCTTGAGGAGGAGAGGGGGGAGGGGCCAGCAGACAAGCCGAGTGGCAGCCATTTTTGTAGTTTTTGGCACTTCATTTGAACTTGTCTGTGTAAAATGTGCGCGCACACACACACACAGACACACTTTTAGGCTGTAAAGACATGCTATTTGCAAACATTAGCGACCAATGCTAAATTTAGTGCTAATTAACATTAGCCACTAGGAATTAAATACATGTTGATTATTAACATGGTAATGCTAACATGCTAGTGTTAACTGCTAGCGCATCAGTGTTAACATGCTAATGCTAACATGCTAATGCTAACATGCTAATGTTAACTGCTAGTGCATCAATGTTAACATGCGCATGTTAACATGTTAATGCTAACATGCTAATGCTAACATGCTAATGTTAACTGCTAGCGCATCTGTGTTAACATGCTAATGTTAACATGCTAATGCTAACATGCTAATGCTAACATGTTAATGTTAACATGCTAATGCTAAGATGCTAATGTTAACTGCTAGCGCATCAATGTTAACATGCTAATGCTAACATGCTAATGCTAACATGCTAATGCTAACATGCTAATGCTAACATGCTAATGCTAAAATGCTAATGTTAACTGCTAGCGCATCTGTGTTAACATGTGCATGCTAACATGCTAATGTTAACATGCTAATGTTAACATGCTAATGCTAACATGCTAATGTTAACATGCTCATGCTAACTGCTAGCGCATCAGTGTTAACATGCTACTGTTACATGTTAATGCTAACATGCTAATGCTAACATGCTAATGCTAACATGTTAATGTTAACATGCTAATGCTAAGATGCTAATGTTAACTGCTAGCGCATCAATGCTAACATGCTAATGCTAACATGCTAATGCTAACATGCTAATGCTAACATGCTAATGTTAACTGCTAGCGCATCAGTGTTAACATGTGCATGGTAACATGCTAATGTTCACATGCTAATGTTAACATGCTAATGCTAACATGCTAATGTTAACATGCTCATGCTAACTGCTAGCGCATCAGTGTTAACATGCTAATGTTAACATGTTAATGCTAACATGCAAATGCTAACAGAACCCCAGCAACAGCCCACTCGTCACTCTCAAAATTTCTTTTCTAGTACTGAATTTGCTGAGCAGTGTCAGTAATAATGCATGGGGGCGACAGGGCCAGAGTCAGGCACACTCAAAATTTCTTTAGAAATTTTCTAGTTATTATTATTATTCTTACGCCCTTTTTTTGGCTCGCTTCTCCTCCCAGAGTTTTTGTCACACACACACAAAACGGGTATCAAAACGACCGGCTCGGCCGGGAATCGTGTGCTATGTCTTTTCTAAGAGATTCACGTGTTTCTCGCGAATTTATTCGCGAAAAACTGAGAATAATTTCCCATAAAGAATGAATGGGGAGGCCCGAAGAAAAATAAATTTCAACAGACATTTTCAACAATGAACTGCTCTGGCATACTTTCACCGAGAGACTTCATTTAAAAACTAAAAACGGAGGTATGCTTGCCTTCTCTTCATGGATTCACTACACTCATCGACAGCTTTTACCGTTTTTAAACTATCAAGGCTCAAAGTTGAGCAGGTTTTTAGTCAAATTTCTGGGTTTATAATGGGTGTGTATGTGGCGGAATGTTTTTGCTAGAGTGGATGACATCATCAGCTAGAGTGAGGAGCAGGGAGAAAAATCTGTGAAAAAATAAAACGTATTTCACTACCATGGGCTCAAATGCCCCACTACAGACACGATGTATACATAAAACGTAGGAAAATTCGAGGTAATCGCACTGATACCACTGTTGTAGCTGTCGCTCGTATAGTTCTGGGTCCCTACACGTTAATTGATCGACTACTCCCATCCACAGCCTCATTCACTCCCATGGTTTTTGAAGCAGAGAATTTACCGGAAGGAGCAGGGCGCACCTGTGCTTGCTCTGACTCTCGAGGCCAAAGTTTATACAATTTTCACCTGAAACTTGGCACAGACATTATACACACAATGAGCATTCTTCTGGTCATTTAGATTTTGGTTTCCAGGCATACCTTGAGGGTTTTTTTGGCCCTCTTTGACGGGGATCATTCAGACATATACTGTGCATTTCAGTGAGACAGACATGCTGCATGAACACCTGTGTCTAATTAATGAGACCTGCAGCTCACCCAGGTTGCTTGGCAACTGCTTGAGGAGGAGGGGGGGAGGGGTCAGCAGACAAGCCGAGCGACAGCTTGAACTTGTCTGTGTTAAATGTGCGCACACAGACAGACAGACACACACACACACACACACACACACACACAGACACAGACAGTAACACACACACAGACAGTAACACACACACACACATATATGTATATATATATGTATGTATGTACATGTTAGTGCTCTTTATTCATAAAACCCTCATGCGTCGCGTCATTACTGTTAGCCACTAATATATGCCTGTTAGTTCTGCCTGTTAGTGGCGCCACCATTATTGTTTGCCACTAAGAATGAAATACATTATAATTGCTAACTTGGTAATGCTAACATGCGCTGGTGCAGGATTAACAGGATCTTGTACTATTACAATTTTTTTTTTTTTTGAGATTCAACTCATTTAGAATATTTCTACAGACACAAGCATGCACACACACACACACACACACACACACACACAGACAGACAGACAGACAGACGCGCACACACACGCACACACACAGACACACAGACAGACACACGCACACACACACAGACAGACACACGCACACACACACACACACACAGACAGACAGACAGACAGACAGACAGACAGACAGACACACGCACACACACAGACACAGACACACGCACACACACACACACACACACACAGACAGTAACACACACACAGACAGATATACACACAGACACACTTTTAGGCTGTAAAGACATGCTATTTGCAAACATTAGCGACCAATGCTAAAATTAGTGCTAATTAACATTAGCCACTAGGAATTAAATACATGTTGATTGATGTTGATAACATGCTAATGCTAACATGCTAATGCTTACATGTTAATGTTAACTGCTAGCGCATCAGTGTTAACATGTGCATGCTAACATGTTAATGCTAACATGCTAATGTTAACATGCTAATGCTAACATGCTAATGTTAACTGCTAGCGCATCAGTGTTAACATGTGCATGCTAACATGCTAATGTTAACATGCTAATGCTGAAATGTTAATGCTAACATGCTACTGCTAACATGCTAAAGCTAACTGCTAGCCCATCAGTGTTAACATGTGCATGCTAACATGCTAATGTTAAGATGCTAATGCTAACTGCTAGCGCATCAGTGTTAACATGCTAATGCTAACATGCTAGTACTAACATGTTAATGTTAACATGCTAATGCTAACGTGCTAATGTTAACTGCTAGCGCATCAGTGTTAACATGCTAATGTTAACTGCTAGCCGTCAGTGTTAACATGTTAATGTTAACATGCTAATGCTAACATGCTAATGTTAACATGCTAATGCTACCTGCTAGCTCATCAGTGTTAACATGCTAATGCTGACATGCTAATGTGAACATGCTAATGCTAACATGGTAATGCTAACTGCTATTGCATCAGTGTTAACATGTGCATGCTAACATGTTAATGCTAACATGCTAATGTTAACATGCTAATGCTAACATGCTAATGTTAACTGCTAGCGCATCAGTGTTAACATGTGCATGCTAACATGCTAATGTTAACAAGCTAATGCTGAAATGTTAATGCTAACATGCTACTGCTAACATGCTAAAGCTAACTGCTAGCCCATCAGTGTTAACATGTGCATGCTAACATGCTAATGCTAAGATGCTAATGTTAACTGCTAGCGCATCAGTGTTAACATGCTAATGCTAACATGCTAGTACTAACATGTTAATGTTAACATGCTAATGCTAACGTGCTAATGTTAACTGCTAGCGCATCAGTGTTAACATGCTAATGTTAACTGCTAGCCGTCAGTGTTAACATGTTAATGTTAACATGCTAATGCTAACATGCTAATGTTAACATGCTAATGCTAACTGCTAGCGCATCAGTGTTAACATGCTAATGCTAACAGAACCCCAGCAACAGCCCACTCGTCACTCTCAAAATTTATTTTCTAGTACTGAATTTGCTGAGCAGTGTCAGTAATAATGCATGGGGGCGACAGGGCCAGAGTCAGGCACACTCAAAATTTCTTTAGAAATTTTCTAGTTATTATTATTCTTCCACCCTTTTTTTGGCTCGCTTCTCCTCCCAGAGTTTTTGTCACACACACACAAAACGGGTATCAAAACGACCGGCTTGGCCTGGACATGTGTGCTATGTCTTTTCTAAGAGATTCACGTGTTTTTCGCGAATTTATTCGCGAAAAACTGAGAATAATTTCCCATAAAGAATGAATGGGGAGGCCCGAAGAAAAATACATTTCAACAGACATTTTCAACAATGAACTGCTCTGGCATACTTTCACCGAGAGACTTCATTTAAAAACTAAAAACGGAGGTATGCTTGCCTTCTCTTCATGGATTCACTACACTCATCAACAGCTTTTACCGTTTTTAAACTATCAAGGCTCAAAGTTGAGCAGGTTTTTAGTCAAATTTCTGGGTTTATAATGGGTGTGTATGTGGCGGAATGTTTTTGCTAGAGTGGATGACATCATCAGCTAGAGTGAGGAGCAGGGAGAAAAATCTGTGAAAAAATAAAACGTATTTCACTACCGTGGGCTCAAATGCTCCACTACAGACACCAAGTATACATAAAACGTAGGAAAATTCGAGGTAATCGCACTGATACCACTGTTGTAGCTGTCGCTCGTATAGTTTTGGGTCCCTACACGTTGATTGATCGACTACTCCCATCCACAGCCTCATTCACTCCCATGGTTTTTGAAGCAGAGAATTTACCGGAAGGAGCAGGGCGCACCTGTGCTTGCTCTGACTCTCGAGGCCAAAGTTTATACAATTTTCGCCTGAAACTTGGCACAGACATTATACACACGATGAGCATTCTTCTGGTCATTTCAGATTTTGGTTTGAGGCATACCATATAGGGTTTTTTTGGCCCTCTTTGACGGGGATCATTCAGACATATACTGTGCATTTCAGTGAGACAGACAGGCTGCATTGAGCACCTGTGTCTAATTAATGAGACCTGCAGCTCACCCAGGTTGCTTGGCAACATCACCCTGCTTGAGGCGGAAGGGGGGGAGGGCGCACACACACACACACACGCACACACACGCACACACAGACAGACAGACAGACAGACGCACACACACACACACACACACACACAGACACAGACAGACACACGCACACACGCACACACACACACACACACAGACAGACAGACAGACACACGCACACACACAGACAGACAGACAGACAGACAGACACACGCACGCACACACACACACACAGACAGACAGACACACGCACACACAGACAGACAGACAGACAGACACACACACACACACACACACAGTAACATAGACACACATGTAACCCAGATAAAAAAAACATGTGTATTAAAAAGGTATATTTTATATCTAAAAGAGAGAGAGAATATGTGAGTTAAAAGACTGTCAAATTCATGAAGAAAAGACTATTTGTGGTTATTCTTGTAGAAAAACTAGGGGAACTTTAATTTGAAAGGGATGAGTTGTGGTCCCGATCTGTCATACAGTCGGAGGAGCAGACGCAGTCTGTAATCCCACCTGACGCAGGTTCACATTTCGCCGTAGCCTCTAGAAGGAGCAAGAGGAAGCATGTTCTGGACACGGTCTTAATGTCAGGACGGAGAAAACATAAAAGTGGATAAACTGGAAAAAAGTGATTAAAAACTCGGACAAAACCAAAGGAGGAATCTCCCCGGATGACCACGATCTGCAGGAGTGCAGTTGGAGGATTCGCTCGGGTGGAGAATCGCAGCGGTGAGAGATCGTCCTGCTGTGCTAATGCTAAGTGCTAAAACGCTAATTCTACAAGCTAAACGGCTAACTCCGTGAGCTAAGTACTAGCTCAATGCTAATATCGGAGCGCTAGCTCCGGGGCTAATCAGCACTGCCAGTCACACCAAGCTCTGATGTAACAATTTTGTCTAGCTTTTACTTGAGTTATGGTGTGCCATGTGTGTGACTGTGAACATATTTGTTTATTTTAAGCACATTAAGTTATGGTTTCTTACTGTGAACATTACAAGAGTTTACATTTTGGTTATTTGTGATAATTAATATGTTAATTGCTATGTTAATAGCATATATATATATATGTGATGGTACTGTTCGAAAAATAATCATTTGGTATCATAATATACTTTGAATTATTCACCTTTTGCTACTGAGAAATTGTGATCTTATTTTGCAATACAAGTTAGTTAAAGCACTTATCCTCTACATAATATAGAGACAATTTAAAGTGATTTATGTACAATAATTCATAATTTAAGATCTGAGAAATTGAAGAAATATGTTCTGATCCTACTTATTGTAGGTCAGGTTTTTGAGGAACCCTTGGATTTGGATAGAGCCTGTCTGGAGGACGGAGCCAGAGAGAGACGTTGATGGCGAGCCAGACCCTGGAGGATCTTAGACGTACACCGTGAATTGAATCCTTTTGCTCACTTTTACACATACACACACACCCACACAACCGTGTGGCTGGACTGACACCTAAAGGGTGCACATATATTGAAGTGAACAGAACAATAAGAAAAACCACACGCAGCTGCGAAAACCTTTATTTTGTTTGTTATTCTCTATACCTACCCGGGTAAGGCTGTTGTATGTATTTCATGTGTTTTATTATTCTCCCCAGCTTCATATTAAAATAGGGGAGCATTGTTCTCATTAACAAAAAGAGCCACAGTGTCGTGTCGTTCTTGTGCATCAGTTGGTTACACCTGGGCTCCGTAGTCGAATTTAAATCTTCTGTTTCTTATTCTGGCCATTAGTTAAAGTTATTATTATCATTACTAATACTTTTCTGCTTCAGAAGGGTTACACACACACACACACACACACACACACACACATACACACACACACACACACACACACACACACACATATATGTATATATATATGTATGTATGTACATGTTAGTGCTCTTTATTCAGAAAACCCTCATGCGTCGCGTCATTACTGTTAGCCACTAATATATGCCTGTTAGTTCTGCCTGTTAGTGGAGCCACCATTATTGTTAGCCACTAAGAATGAAATACATTATAATTGCTAACTTGGTAATGCTAACATGGCTGGTGCAGGATTAACAGGATCTTGTACTATTACACTTTTATTCTTTTTTTTTTAGATTCAACTCATTTTGAACATTTCTACAGACACAAGCATGCACACACACACACACACACACACAGACAGACACACACACAGACACACGCACACACAGACACTGAACAGACTCTCAGTAAACAGATCGACATCATTGTGTTCAAACAATAAAGATCTGCTGATCTACGATCAATACAGGCTGAGCTGCACACCTGGACAGGTGAGCTCAGCCTTGTTGCTTGGCAACCTCAAGCATGCCTTTGACTAACTTTATTGAAATCTGTGTATGATATCAGACTATCAAGACTACATTTTTAATGTCGGCCATTTTATCCTTGTCTCTCACAAACACATAGATAGAGAGACAGACACGCACACACACAGACACGCACGCACAAACACACACACACACACACACACACACACTGAACAGACGCTCAGTAAACAGATCGACATCATCGTGTTGAAACAATAAAACAGGCGGAACTGCACACCGGGACAGGTGAGTCTCAGGACAGTCTCTACAATCCTTTTACACTTTAAACTTCTCCCTTCTACTTGGCAACCTCAGCCTGCTTGAGGAGGAGAGGGGGGAGGGGCCAGCAGACAAGCCGAGCGGCAGCCATTTTTGTAGTTTTTGGCACTTCATTTGAACTTGTCTGTGTAAAATGTGCGCACACACACACACACACACACAGACCCACTTTTAGGCTGTAAAGACATGCTATTTGCAAACATTAGCGACCAATGCTAAAATTAGTGCTAATTAACATTAGCCACTAGGAATTAAATACATGTTGATTATTAACATGGTAATGCTAACATGCTAGTGCTAACTGCTAGCGCATCAGTGTTAACATGCTAATGCTAACATGCTAATGCTAACTGCTAGCGCATCAGTGTTAACATGCTAATGCTAACATGCTAATGCTAACATGCTAATGTTAACTGCTAGCGCATCAATGTTAACATGCGCATGTTAACATGCTAATGCTAACATGCTAATGCTAACATGCTAATGTTAACTGCTAGCGCATCTGTGTTAACATGTGCATGCTAACATGCTAATGTTAACATGCTAATGTTAACATGCTAATGCTAACATGCTAATGCTAACATGTTAATGTTAACATGCTAATGCTAACTGCTAGCGCATCAGTGTTAACATGCTAATGTTAACATGTTAATGCTAACATGCTAATGCTAACAGAACCCCAGCAACAGCCCACTCGTCACTCTCAAAATTTCTTTTCTAGTACTGAATTTGCTGAGCAGTGTCAGTAATAATGCATGGGGGCGACAGGGCCAGAGTCAGGCACACTCAAAATTTCTTTAGAAATTTTCTAGTTATTATTATTGAGTGTGCCTGAAAGTGCACACTATATGTTATCCACCGCGCTTATTCTTCTTCTTATTATTATTATTATTCTTACGTCCTTTTTTTGCATCGCTTCTCCTCCCAGAGTTTTTGTCACACACACACAAAACGGGTATCAAAACGACCGGCTCGGCCGGGAATCGTGTGCTATGTCTTTTCTAAGAGATTCACGTGTTTTTCGCGAATTTATTCGCGAAAAACTGAGAATAATTTCCCATAAAGAATGAATGGGGAGGCCCGAAGAAAAATAAATTTCAACAGACATTTTCAACAATGAACTGCTCTGGCATACTTTCACCGAGAGACTTCATTTAAAAACTAAAAACGGAGGTATGCTTGCCTTCTCTTCATGGATTCACTACACTCATCGACAGCTTTTACCGTTTTTAAACTATCAAGGCTCAAAGTTGAGCAGGTTTTTAGTCAAATTTCTGGGTTTATAATGGGTGTGTATGTGGCGGAATGTTTTTGCTAGAGTGGATGACATCATCAGCTAGAGTGAGGAGCAGGGAGAAAAATCTGTGAAAAAATAAAACGTATTTCACTACCGTGGGCTCAAATGCTCCACTACAGACACGATGTATACATAAAACGTAGGAAAATTCGAGCTAATCGCACTGATACCACTGTTGTAGCTGTCGCTCGTATAGTTTTGGGTCCCTACACGTTAATTGATCGACTACTCCCATCCACAGCCTCATTCACTCCCATGGTTTTTGAAGCAGAGAATTTACCGGAAGGAGCAGGGCGCACCTGTGCTTGCTCTGACTCTCGAGGCCAAAGTTTATACAATTTTCACCTGAAACTTGGCACAGACATTATACACACGATGAGCATTCTTCTGGTCATTTAGATTTTGGTTTCGAGGCATACCTTGAGGGTTTTTTGGACCCTCTTCCAGGGGGATCATTCAGACATATACTGTGCATTTCAGTGAGACATACATGCTGCATGGAACACCTGTGTCTAATTAATGAGACCTGCAGCTCACCCAGGTTGCTTGGCAACCTCACCCTGCTTGAGGAGGAGGGGGGAGGGGTCAGCAGACAAGCCGAGCGACAGCCATTTTTGTAGTTCTTGGCACTTCATTTGAACTTGTCTGTGTAAAATGTGCGCACACACACACACACACACACACACAGTAACACACACACACACACACACACACACAGATATTGTACTAATATTTTACTCAATTCTACTATTAATATTCTACAAATTATTCAACTTTTTCTACAAATATTTTACCATTTCAAATCCATCATACAAACTTCAAATCTTTATACAGACCTACAATTTAAATGACTTCTACTTTACTACAGACTTAATTCAAACTACACATTTTAACAGGATCTTGTACTATTACACTTTTAATCTTATTTTTTTTAGATTCAACTCATTTAGAACATTTCTACAGACACAAGCATGCACACACACACACACACACACACAGACACACGCACACACACACAAAGACACTGAACAGACGCTCAGTAAACAGATCGACATCATTGTGTTCAAACAATAAAAATCTGCTGATCTACGATCAATACAGGCTGAGCTGCACACCTTGACAGGTGAGCTCACCCTGATTGCTTGGTAACCTCAAGCATGCCTTTGACTAACTTTATTGAAGTCTGTGTATGATATCAGACTATCAAGACTACATTTTTAATGTCGGCCATTTTATCCTTGTCTCTCACAAACACAAACACATATATAGAGAGACAGACACACCACACACAGGCAGACAGACAGGCAGATGCAAACACACACACAAACAGAACAAGCACACACACAGTTTTTCAAAATAAGAGTCCCTTAAAAATAAGAGCCCAGTAAGAAGGCAATGATGACACAGCTTGTTGTATTAATACAGGATTTTCTCTTCGAGGGACTTCATTTGAAACTTTTGTGTCAGAGGGTCAGAGGGAGAGGGACTGAGCATGCACAGCTGTCACAAGCATGCACACACACACTAATATTTTACTAAATTCTACTATTAATATTCTACAAATTATTCAACTTTTTCTACAAATATTTTCCATTTCAAATCCATTATACAAACTCCAAATCTTTATACAGACCTACAATTTAAACTACCTCTTCTTCTACTACAGAGTTCAGTCAAACTACACAGTTCACCAAGATCTTGTACTATAACTATTACTCTCTACAATTCTACCTTTTCATCTAAATTTCTACAGTGTTACACAGCATTGTATCACTTCATACTATTCTACTCTTTTCAACCAATTTCAACATTTTTAAGATATATCTCTTATGGCCTTTTTAAACTTTATAGTATAGAGACAGCTGAAGAGTAACAGGAATGTGAGGGGGAGAGAGAGTGTAAGAGACAGGGAAAAGACATGCAGAAAAAGGGCAGCAGGTGCGCCGCTGGGGCCGGCGGCGGCAGAGGGCACCCACACCGCACTTTCCGCAGGAAATGCAGTTTTCTAGTTATTATTTTTCTTCTTCCGTACGTTTTTTGGCCTCTAACTACTCCTACAAATTTTGTCCCACAAAAATAAAAATTATACCACTAGATTCAGCTCATTCATGCCACAGCTGCTATTACTTTTCTACATTCTACTATTAATATTCTACAAATTATTCAACTTTTTCTGCAAATAATTTCCTATTTAAAATGCATTACACAAACTTCAAATCATTCTACAAAACTTCTACAAACATTCTACAATTTCAACAACTTGTACTACTACTACAGACTTCATTCAAATTTCAAATTCTACACAAACTCTTCAACCATTAAACTCGTATTTAACTTTTTTCAAAATCTTTTACCGTTTTTAAACTATCAAGGCTCAAAGTTCAGCAGGTTTTAGTCAAATTTCTGGGTTTATAATGGGTGTGTATGTGGTTTTCTAGAGTGATGACATCATCAGCTAGAGTGAGGAGCAGGGAGAAAAATCTGTGAAAAAATAAAACGTATTTCACTACCGTGGGCTCAAATGCTCCACTACAGACACCATGTATACATCGAACGTAGGAAAATTCGAGGTAATCGCACTGATACCACTGTTGTAGCTGTCGCTCGTATAGTTTTGGGTCCCTACACGTTGATTGATCGACTACTCGCATCCACAGCCTCATTCACTCCCATGGTTTTTGAAGCAGAGAATTTACCGGAAGGAGCAGGGCGCACCTGTGCTTGCTCTGACTCTTGAGGCCAAAGTTTATACAATTTTCACCTGAAACTTGGCACAGACATTATACAGACGATGAGCATTCTTCTGGTCATTTAGATTTTGGTTTCGAGGCATACCTTGAGGGTTTTTTTGGCCCTCTTTGAGGGGGATCATTCAGACATATACTGTGCATTTCAGTGAGACATACATGCTGCATGGAACACCTGTGTCTAATTAATGAGACCTGCAGCTCACCCAGGTTGCTTGGCAACCTCACCCTGCTTGAGGAGGAGGGGGGAGGGGTCAGCAGACAAGCCGAGCGACAGCCATTTTTGTAGTTCTTGGCACTTCATTTGAACTTGTCTGTGTAAAATGTGCGCACACACACACACACACACACACACACACACACACACACAGATATTGTACTAATATTTTACTCAATTCTACTATTAATATTCTACAAATTATTCAACTTTTTCTACAAATATTTTACCATTTCAAATCCATCATACAAACTTCAAATCTTTATACAGACCTACAATTTAAATGACTTCTACTTTACTACAGACTTAATTCAAACTACACATTTTAACAGGATCTTATACTATTACACTTTCTACAGACACAAGCATGCACACACACACACACACACACACACACACACACACACACACACACACACAGACAGACAGACACACACACAGACACACACACACACACACACTGAACAGACGCTCAGTAAACAGATCGACATCATTGTGTTCAAACAATAAAAATCTGCTGATCTACGATCAATACAGGCTGAGCTGCACACCTGGACAGGTGAGCTCACCCTGGTTGCTTGGCAACCTCAAGCATGCCTTTGACTAACTTTATTGAAGTCTGTGTATGATATCAGACTATCAAGACTACATTTTTAATGTCGGCCATTTTATCCTTGTCTCTCACAAACACAAACACATATATAGAGAGACAGACACACCACACACAGGCAGACAGACAGGCAGATGCAAACACACACACAAACAGAACAAGCACACACACAGTTTTTCAAAATAAGAGTCCCTTAAAAATAAGAGCCCAGTAAGAAGGCAATGATGACACAGCTTGTTGTATTAATACAGGATTTTCTCTTCGAGGGACTTCATTTGAAACTTTTGTGTCAGAGGGTCAGAGGGAGAGGGACTGAGCATGCACAGCTGTCACAAGCATGCACACACACACTAATATTTTACTAAATTCTACTATTAATATTCTACAAATTATTCAACTTTTTCTACAAATATTTTCCATTTCAAATCCATTATACAAACTCCAAATCTTTATACAGACCTACAATTTAAACTACCTCTTCTTCTACTACAGAGTTCAGTCAAACTACACAGTTCACCAAGATCTTGTACTATAACTATTACTCTCTACAATTCTACCTTTTCATCTAAATTTCTACAGTGTTACACAGCATTGTATCACTTCATACTATTCTACTCTTTTCAACCAATTTCAACATTTTTAAGATATATCTCTTATGGCCTTTTTAAACTTTATAGTATAGAGACAGCTGAAGAGTAACAGGAATGTGAGGGGGAGAGAGAGTGTAAGAGACAGGGAAAAGACATGCAGAAAAAGGGCAGCAGGTGCGCTGCTGGGGCCGGCGGCGGCAGAGGGCACCCACACCGCACTTTCCGCAGGAAATGCAGTTTTCTAGTTATTGGTGTGGGTGCCTGAAGGGCTCCCACACTATTGTTATCCTACATCTTTATTATTATTTTTCTTCTTCCGTACGTTTTTTGGCCTCTAACTACTCCTACAAATTTTGTCCCACAAAAATAAAAATTATACCACTAGATTCAGCTCATTCATGCCACAGCTGCTATTACTTTTCTACATTCTACTATTAATATTCTACAAATTATTCAACTTTTTCTGCAAATAATTTCCTATTTAAAATGCATTACACAAACTTCAAATCATTCTACAAAACTTCTACAAACATTCTACAATTTCAACAACTTGTACTACTACTACAGACTTCATTCAAATTTCAAATTCTACACAAACTCTTCAACTATTAAACTCGTATTTAACTTTTTTCAAAATCTTTTACCGTTTTTAAACTATCAAGGCTCAAAGTTTAGCAGGTTTTTAGTCAAATTTCTGGGTTTATAATGGGTGTGTATGTGGTTTCCTAGAGTGATGACATCATCAGCTAGAGTGAGGAGCAGGGAGAAAAATCACTGAAAAAATAAAACGTATTTCACTACCGTGAGCTCAAATGCCCCACTACAGACACGATGTATACATAAAACGTAGGAAAATTCGAGATAATCGCACTGATACCACTGTTGTAGCTGTCACTTGTATAGTTTTGGGTCCCTACACGTTGATTGATCGACTACTCCCATCCACAGCCTCATTCACTCCCATGGTTTTTGAAGCAGAGAATTTACCGGAAGGAGCAGGGCGCACCTGTGCTTGCTCTGACTCTCGAGGCCAAAGTTTATACAATTTTCACCTGAAACTTGGCACAGACATTATACACACGATGAGCATTCTTCTGGTCATTTAGATTTTGGTTTCGAGGCATACCTTGAGGGGTTTTTTTACCCTCTTCCAGGGGGATCATTCAGACATATACTGTGCATTTCAGTGAGACATACATGCTGCATGGAACACCTGTGTCTAATTAATGAGACCTGCAGCTCACCCAGGTTGCTTGGCAACCTCACCCTGCTTGAGGAGGAGGGGGGAGGGGTCAGCAGACAAGCCGAGCGACAGCCATTTTTGTAGTTCTTGGCACTTCATTTGAACTTGTCTGTGTAAAATGTGCGCACACACACACACACACACACACAGTAACACACACACACACACACACACACACAGATATTGTACTATTATTTTACTCAATTCTACTATTAATATTCTACAAATTATTGAACTTTTTCTACAAATATTTTACCATTTCAAATCCATCATACAAACTTCAAATCTTTATACAGACCTACAATTTAAATGACTTCTACTTTACTACAGACTTAATTCAAACTACACATTTTAACAGGATCTTGTACTATTACACTTTTAATCTTATTTTTTTTTAGATTCAACTCATTTAGAACATTTCTACAGACACAAGCATGCACACACACACACACACACACACACACGCACACACACACAAAGACACTGAACAGACGCTCAGTAAACAGATCGACATCATTGTGTTCAAACAATAAAAATCTGCTGATCTACGATCAATACAGGCTGAGCTGCACACCTTGACAGGTGAGCTCACCCTGGTTGCTTGGTAACCTCAAGCATGCCTTTGACTAACTTTATTGAAGTCTGTGTATGATATCAGACTATCAAGACTACATTTTTAATGTCGGCCATTTTATCCTTGTCTCTCACAAACACAAACACATAGATAGAGAGACAGACACACCACACACAGGCAGACAGACAGGCAGATGCAAACACACACACAAACAGAACAAGCACACACACAGTTTTTCAAAATAAGAGTCCCTTAAAAAAAAGGGCCCAGTAAGAAGGCAATGATGACACAGCTTGTTGTATTAATACAGGATTTTCTCTTCGAGGGACTTCATTTGAAACTTTTGTGTCAGAGGGAGAGGGACTGAGCATGCACAGCTGTCACAAGCATGCACACACACACTAATATTTTACTAAATTCTACTATTAATATTCTACAAATTATTCAACTTTTTCTACAAATATTTTCCATTTCAAATCCATTATACAAACTCCAAATCTTTATACAGACCTACAATTTAAACTACCTCTTCTTCTACTACAGAGTTCAGTCAAACTACACAGTTCACCAAGATCTTGTACTATAACTATTACTCTCTACAATTCTACCTTTTCATCTAAATTTCTACAGTGTTACACAGCATTGTATCACTTCATACTATTCTACTCTTTTCAACCAATTTCAACATTTTTAAGATATATCTCTTATGGCCTTTTTAAACTTTATAGTATAGAGACAGCTGAAGAGTAACAGGAATGTGAGGGGGAGAGAGAGTGTAAGAGACAGGGAAAAGACATGCAGAAAAAGGGCAGCAGGTGCGCCGCTGGGGCCGGCGGCGGCAGAGGGCACCCACACCGCACTTTCCGCAGGAAATGCAGTTTTCTAGTTATTATTTTTCTTCTTCCGTACGTTTTTTGGCCTCTAACTACTCCTACAAATTTTGTCCTACAAAAATAAAATCATTCAGCTCATTCATGCCACAGCTGCTATTACTTTTCTACATTCTACTATTAATATTCTACAAATTATTCAACTTTTTCTGCAAATAATTTCCTATTTAAAATGCATTACACAAACTTCAAATCATTCTACAAAACTTCTACAAACATTCTACAATTTCAACAACTTGTACTACTACTACAGACTTCATTCAAATTTCAAATTCTACACAAACTCTTCAACCATTAAACTCGTATTTAACTTTTTTCAAAATCTTTTACCGTTTTTAAACTATCAAGGCTCAAAGTTCAGCAGGTTTTGGTTTCGAGGCATACCTTGAGGGTTTTTTTGGCCCTCTTTGACGGGGATCATTCAGACATATACTGTGCATTTCAGTGAGACAGACAGGCTAATTAATTAATGTTGAAATTATTTCTAATTAATGAGACCTGCAGCTCACCCAGGTTGCTTGGCAACATCACCCTGCTTGAGGCGGAGGGGCGGGGGGGGGGGGGGGGGGGGGGGGGGGCAGCAGACACTTCATTTGAACTTGTCTGTGTAAAATGTGCACACACACACACACACACAGATCTTGTACTATTATTTTACTCAATTCTACTATTAATATTCTACAAATTATTCAACTTTTTCTACAAATATTTTACCATTTCAAATCCATCATACAAACTTCAAATCTTTATACAGACCTACAATTTAAATGACTTCTACTTTACTACAGACTTAATTCAAACTACACATTTTAACAGGATCTTGTACTATTACACTTTTATGCAACATTTTTTTTAGATTCAACTCATTTAGAACATTTCTACAGACACAAGCATGCACACACACAGAGTAACACACACACACACACAGACACACACACACACAGATCTTGTACTATTATTTCACTCAATTCTACTATTAATATTCTACAAATTATTCAACTTTTTCTACAAATATTTTACCATTTCAAATCCATTATACAAACTTCAAATCTTTATACAGACCTACAATTGAAATCACTTCTACTTTACTACAGACTTAATTCAAACTACACATTTTAACAGGATCTTGTACTATTACACTTTTATTCAACATTTTTTTTAGATTCAACTCATTTAGAACATTTCTACAGACACAAGCATGCACACACACAAACACACACACACAGACAGTAACACACACACATAGACACTGAACAGACGCTCAGTAAACAGATCGACATCATCGTTTTCAAACAATAAAAATCTGACACAAGCATGCACACACGCACACACACACACACACACATACACACACACACACACACACACAGATCTTGTACTATTATTTTACTCAATTCTACTATTAATATTCTACAAATTATTCAACTTTTTCTACAAATATTTTTACCATTTCTGCACCTTGACAGGTGAGCTCACCCTGGTTGCTTGGTAACCTCAAGCATGCCTTTGACTAACTTTATTGAAGTCTGTGTATGATATCAGACTATCAAGACTACATTTTTAATGTCGGCCATTTTATCCTTGTCTCTCACAAACACAAACACATAGATAGAGAGACAGACACACCACACACAGGCAGACAGACAGGCAGATGCAAACACACACACAAACAGAACAAGCACACACACAGTTTTTCAAAATAAGAGTCCCTTAAAAATAAGAGCCCAGTAAGAAGGCAATGATGACACAGCTTGTTGTATTAATACAGGATTTTCTCTTCGAGGGACTTCATTTGAAACTTTTGTGTCAGAGGGTCAGAGGGAGAGGGACTGAGCATGCACAGCTGTCACAAGCATGCACACACACACTAATATTTTACTAAATTCTACTATTAATACTCTACAAATTATTCAACTTTTTCTACAAATATTTTCCATTTCAAATCCATTATACAAACTCCAAATCTTTATACAGACCTACAATTTAAACTACCTCTTCTTCTACTACAGAGTTCAGTCAAACTACACAGTTCACAAAGATCTTGTACTATAACTATTACTCTCTACAATTCTACCTTTTCATCTAAATTTCTACAGTGTTACACAGCATTGTATCACTTCATACTATTCTACTCTTTTCAACCAATTTCAACATTTTTAAGATATATCTCTTATGGCCTTTTTAAACTTTATAGTATAGAGACAGCTGAAGAGTAACAGGAATGTGAGGGGGAGAGAGAGTGTAAGAGACAGGGAAAAGACATGCAGAAAAAGGGCAGCAGGTGCGCCGCTGGGGCCGGCGGCGGCAGAGGGCACCCACACCGCACTTTCCGCAGGAAATGCAGTTTTCTAGTTATTTTTCTTCTTCCGTACGTTTTTTGGCCCCTAACTACTCCTACAAATTTTGTCCCACAAAAATAAAAATTATACCACTAGATTCAGCTCATTCATGCCACAGCTATTACTTTTCTACATTCTACTATTAATATTCTACAAATTATTCAACTTTTTCTGCAAATAATTTCCTATTTAAAATGCATTACACAAACTTCAAATCATTCTACAAAACTTCTACAAACATTCTACAATTTCAACAACTTGTACTACTACTACAGACTTCATTCAAATTTCAAATTCTACACAAACTCTTCAACCATTAAACTCGTATTTAACTTTTTTCAAAATCTTTTACCGTATTTAAACTATCAAGGCTCAAAGTTCAGCAGGTTTTAGTCAAATTTCTGGGTTTATAATGGGTGTGTATGTGGTTTCCTAGAGTGATGACATCATCAGCTAGAGTGAGGAGCAGGGAGAAAAATCACTAAAAAAATAAAACGTATTTCACTACCGTGCCCTCCAATGCCCCACTACAGACACAGTGTATACATAGAAGCGTAGGAAAATTCGAGGTATTAGCACTGATACCACTGTTGTAGCTGTCGCTTGTATAGTTTTGGGTCCCTACACGTTGATTGATCGACTACTCCCATCCACAGCCTCATTCACTCCCATGGTTTTTGAAGCAGAGAATTTACCGAAAGGAGCAGGGCGCACCTGTGCTTGCTCTGACTCTCGAGGCCAAAGTTTATACAATTTTCGCCTGAAACTTGGCACAGACATTATACACACGATGAGCATTCTTCTGGTCATTTCAGATTTTGGTTTGAGGCATACCATATAGGGTTTTTTGGCCCTCTTTGAGGGGGATCATTCAGACATATACTGTGCATTTCAGTGAGACAGACAGGCTGCATGGAGCACCTGTGTCTAGTTAATGAGACCTGCAGCTCACCCTGCTTGAGGAGGGGGGGGGGGCAGACAAGCCGAGTGGCAGCCATTTTTGTAGTTCTTGGCACTTCATTTGAACTTGTCTGTGTAAAATGTGCGCGCACGCACACACACACACACACACACACACACACACACACACACACACACACACAAAGACAGTAACACACACACACACACACACACACACACACACACACACACACACACACACAGTAACACACCCATTCAAAAATGAATGGGTGTGTATTGCGAGAACTTTCCAGAGCTAGAGTGGGTGATGTCATCGCTAGAGTGGACGGTGAGAGAAAAAGTCGTCTAATAAATTTGTAAACTGCGACTGTGGCTCCAAATGCACAGCTACATACGTGATTATACCATCAAAACGTAGGAAAATTCGAGGCAGTGATACCACTGTTGTAGCTGTCTCTGTTATAGTTTTGGCTCCCTACGCGTTAATTGATCGACTACTCCCATCCTCAGCCTCATATACTCCCATGTTAAAAAGGAGGGAAATTTTCTGGAGGAAGGCAGAAGTAACGTTTCTCTCTCTTGTTCCTACGGGCACATTTTTTTATTTATCGACACCAAACAAGTATATAAAACGTTCAGGAAGTTCTCATCTTGCTTGCGGCTTAATGATTGGAAATATGGTTTGGCTCGAAGTCCTACCTGTTCGAGAGGAGGTCTCAGCATTTTCTAACATGCTAATGTTAACATGCTAATGGTAATTGCTAGCACATCAACAATAACATGGTAATGTTAACATGCTAATGTAACTGCTACTGCATCAGCATTAACATGTTAATGTTAACATGCTAATGCTGACATGCTAATGTTAATTGCTAGCGCATCATGTGCTAGCAATTAACATTAGCATGTTAATGCCACAAATGCAGTTTACAAATTTATTTGTCAACGACTTTTCCTCTCACCCTCCACTCTAGCGATGACATTACTCACTCTAGCTCTGAAAAGTTCTCGCAATACACACCCATTCATTTTTTGGCTTCATTTTTGGCGATTTTGGGCAAAACCGCTTGCCGAGCCGCACGTTTTGATACCCGTTTTGTGTGTGTGTGACAAAAAACTCTGGGAGGAGTAGCGAGCAAAAAAAAAGGGCGTAAGAAGAACTTGAGTGTGCGTGACTCTGGCCCCGTCGTCCCCATACATTATTACTGACACTGTTCAGAAAATTCAGTACTCCAAAAAGTACTCCAAAAAGCACACTTCAAATAGTCATTTTTAACATGTTTATTTAGACACAGGAGCAGCTAGCGCTTACATGCTAGCAATTAACATTAGCATGTTAGCATTAGCATGTTAGCATTAGTATGTTAGCATGCGCATGTTAACATTGATGCGCTAGCAGTTAGCATTAACATGTTAGCATTAACATGTTAGTATTAGCATGTTAACATTAGCATGTTAGCATACGCATGTTAACACTGATGCGCTAGCAGTTAGCATTAGCATGTTAACAGTAGCATGTTAACATTGATGCGCTAGCACTTAGCATTAGCATGTTAGCATTTTAGCATTAGCATGTTAACGCTGATGCGCTAGCAGTTAACATTAGCATGTTAGCATTAGCATGTTAACATTAGCATGTTAACGCTGATGTGCTAGCAGTTAGCATTAACATGTTAACATTAGCATGTTAGTAATTAACATGTGTTTAATTCCGAGTTGCTAATGTTAATTATCATTAGCATGTTAGCATTAGCATGATAACGCTGATGCGCTAGCAGTTAGCATTAGCATGTTAACATTAGCATGTTAGCATTAGCATGTTAACGCTGATGTGCTGGCCGTTAGCATTAGCATGTTAGCAGTGGCTAATGTTAATTAGCACTAATTTTAGCATTGGTCGCTAATGTTTGCAAATAACATGTCT
Source organism: Collichthys lucidus (assembly GCA_004119915.2). NCBI lineage: Eukaryota > Metazoa > Chordata > Actinopteri > Sciaenidae > Collichthys > Collichthys lucidus. The sequence continues at coordinate 13,371,579 of CM014086.1, read as the reverse complement.
TTACAGCTTGCACTAACGCTCTGCTGTCTCTGTCTGCCATTTTACCCAGACAGGTTCAAATTAAGTGCCAAGAACTACTAAAATAGACACTCGGCTTCTGTCTGCTGGCCCCTCCCCCCTCTCCTCCTTCACGCAGGCTGAGGTTGCTAAGCAACCAGGACCAACTGTAATCAGGGAAGTAGTTACTGCACCTGTTAGAATGTCACTTAGAGAGAAAATGCTGAGAACTCCTCTCGAACGGGAAGGATATATGACCAAACCGTAACTCCAATCATTGAACGGGCTTAACCTGAGGCACGATGAGACCTTCATGATCGTCTACATCAGGGGTCGGCAATTAGCGGCCCGCGGGCCAGAACTGGCCCGCCATCAATTATATCTGGCCCACTAGATGAGGTTGATTTATTTTAATATATATATATATATATTTTAAATATATCTTTTAAACCTCATGTTTCCCTTCAAAATACAACAACAACGAAAAGTAGCTGATAAGTAACGTGACAGCAGCCAGAACATCCTCGCAGCCTCTTTACTTGACGCACAGGTCGGAACGCTAATTGGCACGTGCGTGCGCTGTAACCTGTGGAAAATAAAAGTGTCCTGTGTCCCTCTTGCAACGGACAACGTGAACAAATATGTTTTATTAAATGAAAAAAACAAAACCAAACAAGGTCGGCAGATCTGCGCTGCTGTATACATTAGTTACGGCAGGTTGCTAGGGCAGGTTGACTGTTTCATGACAGACGCAGGACGCAGACCCCCCCCCCCCCATGGTCCATGGTCCAAAATTGGCCCTGATCCAAACTTAATTGCCGACCCCTGGTCTACATATTCGTTTTGTGTCAATAAATGAAGAAATGTGCCCTCAGGAGCAAGGAAGAGAAACGTTACTTCTGCCTTCCTCCAGAAAATGTCCCTCCTTTTTTAACATGGGAGTCTATGAGGCTGTTGGGGGCAGTAGTCGGCATTTGAGGCCACGGTAGTCAAATACGTTTATTTTTTCACTGATCGTTCTCTCCCCTCTCCACTCTAACGATGACATCACTCACTCTAGCTCTGGAAAGTTCTCGCAATACACACCCATTCATTTTTTGGCTTCGTTTTTGGCGATTTTTGGCAAAACCGTCTTGCACGCACACTCAACTAGAAAACTGCATTTCCTGCGGAAAGTGCGGTGTGGGTGCCCTCTGCCGCCCCCGGCCCCAGCGGCCCACCTGCTGCCCTTTTTCTGCATGTCTTTTCCCTGTCTCTTACACTCTCTCTCCCCCTCACATTCCTGTCACTCTTCAGCTGTCTCTACACTATAAAGTTTGAATAGGCCATAAGAGATATATCTTAAAAATGTTGAAATTGGTTGAAAAGAGTAGAATAGTATGAAGTGATACAATGTTGTGTAACACTGTAGAAATTTAGATGAAAAGGTAGAATTGTAGAGAGTAATAGTTATAGTACAAGATCTTGGTGAACTGTGTAGTTTGACTGAACTCTGTAGTAGAAGAAGAGGTAGTTTAAATTGTAGGTCTGTATAAAGATTTGAGGTTTGTATAATGGATTTGAAATGGAAAATATTTGTAGAAAAAGTTGAATAATTTGTAGAATATTAATAGTAGAATTTAGTAAAATAATAGTACAAGATCTTGGTGAACTGTGTAGTTTGAATGAAGTCTGTAGAAGGGAGAAGTATAAAGTGTAGAAGGATTGTAGAGACTGTCCTGAGACTGTCCTGAGACTCACCTGTCCAGGTGTGCAGCTCAGCCTGCATTGATCGTAGATCAGCAGATTTTTATTGTTTCAACACGATGATGTTGATCTGTTTACTGAGCATCTGTACAGTGTGTCTGTGTGTGTGTGTGCGTGTCTGTGAGTGTGTCTGTTTGTTACTGTGTGTTTGTGTGCGTGTGTGTGTGTCTGTGTGTGTGTGTGCATGCTTGTGACAGCTGTGCATGCTCAGTCCCTCTCCCTCTGACCCTCTGACACAAAAGTTTTTAAATGAAGTCCCTCGAAGAGAAAATTCAGTATTAATACAACAAGCTGTGTCATCATTGCCGTTTTACTGGGCTCTTATTTTGAAGGGACTCTTATTTTGAGTGTGTGCTTGTTTTGTCTGTGTGTGTGTGTGTGTGTGTGTGTGTGTGTGCATCTGCCTGTCTGTCTGCCTGTATGTGGTGTGTCTGTCTCTCTATCTATGTGTTTGTGTTTGTGAGAGACAAGGATAAAATGGCCGACATTAAAAATGCAGTCTTGATAGTCTGATATCATACACAGATTTCAATAAAGTTAGTCAAAGGCATGCTTGAGGTTGCCAAGCAACCAGGGTGAGCTGCAGGTCAGATTAATTAGACACAGGTGCTCCATGCAGCCTGTCTGTCTCACTGAAATGCACAGTATATGGCTGAATGATCCCCCTCGAAGAGGGCCAAAAAAAACCTATAAGGTATGTGTGGACGGGGGCGTGGTGCATCAGCTGCAGGAGAGAGGTGTGGGGAGGGCTCAGGAGAGCAGCGGCAGGTGAGCGTGATTGGCACACCTGTTTCCAACTGAATAATCACTCTCGCCCCTTTGCCCACGGCAGTAGCGTGCTGGACCAGGAAAGGACGCACGGACGAGAACACTGGCAGACGGCAGCAAGACGCCTGCGAGCGTCTTGCAGTGAGTGACTGATTCTTATGTCAATAAAAGAATCCCTCTTAAACAAGCTTTGGTCTCTGACTGGTCTGTGCGGAGAACCCACAGTGGCAGCAAGCCTGTCACAGTATGCCTCAAACCAAAATCTGAAATGACCAGAAGAACGCTCGTCTTGTGGATCATGTCTGTGCCAAGTTTCAGGCAAAAATTGTATAAACTTTGGCCTCAAGAGTCAGAGCAAGCAGGTGTGGTGCCTCCTCCTTGCGGAAAGATTTCTGCTCCGAAATACATGGGAGTCTATGAAGCTGTGGGAGAGGGTAGTCGATCAATTAACGCGTAGAGAGCCAAAACTATAACAGAGACAGCTTTAACAGTGTTATCACTGCGACCACCTCGATTTTTCCTACGTTTTGATTTATAATCATGTCTGTAGCTGTGCATTTGAGGCCACCATAGTCGAAAAAGTTTTATTTTTTCACTGATCGTTTTGTCATCTTCACACTCTAGCTGATGATGTCATCACTCTAGGAAACCACATACACACTCATTATAAACAAAGAATTTGAGTAAAAACCTGCTCAACTTTGAGCCACAGAAAAAGAGGAGGATGCTAGCAGAGCTGACAGCCATCATGATCACAACTCCCTCATCACAACTCCTCTCACATTTTTTCAATATGTTTCTTATTTATGAGTAATTTAATTTTTTACTAATTTGAGTCATTTGGTTCAGGAGGCCCAGTGGGTCATCGACTGATCAGAAGGTTAGTGATCTGATCATCAGTGGGCCATGCGGTTGCTTAGGGCCACAACTACTAGAGGGGGCACACGGGCTGCCAGCTTTTACACAATGACTGTGAGACTCATGCAGTTAACCCTTTCACATGCTCTCACACCACACGTCCATTAATACACACATTCATGTTTGTGGCTTTTCTCCTGATAGTCTGAAGAACTCACTGCTGCATGGTGCTGCTGGTCTGTCTCTCTGCTGTCTGTGTCCTGTCTGTCTCTCTGCTCTCTGTGTCCTGTCTGTCTATTCCTGACGACGTGCTTTGCGGTAACGTATTGTGTCACTTCCGTTATCAGTGTTGTTGCCACGGTGCTCTCTGCTCTGCTTACCTGAACAGATTTCTGTATATTTCTCACATCAGCGGCAATCTACTTATCTCTGCACTATCCTTTGACTTGTTCTGTCTGTGCACAAACAGGTCTCTTAACTCTAGTAACCACAATCTGATCTTTCATGTGGACAACCACAATGATAGTCTTAGTACTGCGTTTATCTGTCTATTAGACTCAATTAGCTTTTTTTAAAGTGTAAATAAACTCATTGTCTGAACCACACTCTTGATCTTGTTCTTTCATATGGCATTGAAATTGATAATAGTCTTCCCACAGAATACTTATCTGTCTGACCATTTTTTAATAACCTTTGAGTTCATACTACAGCAGATGTTTATCTGATAGTGCTGTAGCCAAATTTAAGGAAGTGATTCCTTCAGCATTGAATTCAATGCCATGTCTAACTGTAACAGAGGACTTGTCTACTTCCTTTAGCCCCCCACAAATAGACCATCTTGTTGATAGTATTACAGGCTCATTACGGACAACTCTAGACTCTATTGCACCTCTGAAAAAGAAGGTAATTAAACAAAGAAGGCTAGCACCATGGTATAGCCAGCAGAATCGTAAATTAAAGCAAGAGGCACGTAAATCTGAACGCAAATGGCGTGCCGCTAAACTGGAAGAATCTCATCTAGTCTGGCAAGGTAATCTCAAAACATACAGGAAGGCTCTCCATAATGCCAGAGTAGCCTATTACTCGTCTTTAATTGAGGAGAATAAGAACAACCCCAGGTTTCTCTTCAGCACTGTAGCCAGACTAACAGAGAATCACAGCTCTACCGAACCATCTATTCCCTTAGGTCTAAGTAGCAATGACTTCATGAGCTTCTTTAATGATAAGATTATAACTATTAGAGACAAAATCCATCACCTCTTGCCCTCAACAGGCATTGATCTGCATTCTGATACAGCAAGTTTTGAAACAGCTGTAAAACTGGTTATGTATTTAGACTGTTTCTCTCCCATCGCCCCTCAATCAAATAACTTTAATCATTTCTGCAGCTAAGCCGTCAACCTGTCTCTTAGACTCCATCCCAACCAGGATGCTCAAGGATGTTTTACCTGTAGTTAGTAATTTGTTATTGGATATGATTAATCTGTCTTTATTATCAGGATATGTACCACAGTCCTTTACATTATTAGGAATCACTCTATCAATTTTCATTGTTATGCTGAAGACACCCAGTTATATTTATCGATCAAGCCTGATGCAACCAACCAGTTAACTAAACTCCAAGTATGCCTTAAGGATATAAAAAGTTGGATGACCTACAATTTTTTTATGTTAAATTCAGACAAAGGGATGACCTGAGCCAGCCCTAACTATAAGCTCTATCAAAAGGGAAAGTCTTAAGTCTGCTCTTAAAAGTGTTGACCGTGTCTGCCTCCAGAATCCAGAATGATAGTTTGTTCCACAGAAGCGGAGCTTGATAGCTGAAAGCTTTGGCTCCCAATCTACTTTTGGAAACCATAGGAACCACAAGGAACCCAGCGTCCTGAGAGCGCAGGGTTCTAGAGGGGTATTAATGTACTATGAGCTCTTTTAGATATGATGGTGCCTGACAATGAAGAGCTTTGTAAGTAAGGAGAAGAGTTTTAAATTCTATTCTAGATTTAATAGGGAGCCAATGCAAGGAAGCCAAAAAGGGGAGAGATGTGATCTCTGAGCTTGGTTCCTGTCACGTACAGCAGCACTCTGAAATAACTGCAAAGTCCTAAGAGACTTATTAGAGCAGCCTGATAACAAAGAGTTACAATAGTCCAGCCTTAAAGTAACAAATGCGTGGACTAGTTTTTCTGCATCCGCTTGAGAGACAATGTGTAATACCAGATTTCAGCGTTGAGGAGGCTCCATTCATGATTTTATTGAGAATCATTTTAAAGTTTCAGGGTGTTCCTGTAACCATAGTAACTCACAGTGCCAGAGGGAAGGCAGAGACACAGTGCTGCTCCCAGAAGAGCGACTGAACAAAGCCGTTTGCGCTAAAACACTCCAGACAAAGTCAAGCAACCTGTTCCCAATCCTAGCTCATTCCTAGTGTCTCATACAGACACAGCAAGAAGCTTCATTGTCTGTATAAGATGCATTGACTCCAAGAGACGCTAAAATGAGAACGGGTTGGCAAAGTCGTTTCTTCACACATGTGAGCACACAAGGCAGGACACAGACAGCAGAGAGACAGACAGGACACAGAGAGCAGAAAGACAGACAGGACACAGACAGCAGAGAGACAGACAGGACACAGAGAGCAGGGAGACAGGCAGAGACACAGTGCTGCTCCCAGAAGAGCCACTGAATAAAGCTGTTTGTGCTAAAACAGTCCAGACAAAGTCAAGCAACCTGTTCTCAATTCCAGCTTATCAGATACTGATGCTTTGTCACACCCTTCAGTGTCTCATACAGACACACAAGAAGCTTCATTGTCTGTATAAGATGCATTGACTCCAAGAGACGCTAAAATGAGAACAGGTTGACAAAGTCGTTTTTTTACACGTGAGCACACAACAGGAGATTCTCTGTGTCAGGCATGTTCTCTTATGTTCACTAAAATTTACGAAGCCAGTTTTATAATGACAATACAACTCTGTGACAAAGACAAAAACTAATTTATGACATGTGACAGACACAGACAGCAGAGAGAAAGACAGGACACAGGCAGCAGAGAGACAGACAGGACACAGAGAGCAGAGAGACAGACAGGACACAGACAGCAGATAGACAGACAGGACACGGAAAGCAGAAACACAGACAGGACACAGAGAGCAGAGAGACAGGCAGGACACAGACAGCAGAGAGACAGACAGGACACAGAGAGCAGGGAGACAGACAGGACACAGACAGCAGAAAGACAGGCAGGACAAAAAGAGCAGAGAGACAGACAGGACACAGACAGCAGAGAGACAGGCAGGTCACAGAGAGTAGAGAGACAGACAGGACACAGGCAGCAGAGAGACAGACAGGACACAGACAGAAGAGTGACAGGCAGGACACAGACAGCAGAGAGACAGACAGGACACAGAGAGCAGAGAGACAGGCAGGACACAGACAGCAGAGAGACAGACAGGACACAGACAGCAGATATACAGAAAGGACACAGAAAGCAGAAAGACAGACACGACACAGAGAGCAGAGAGACAGACAGGACACAGACAGCAGATAGACAGACAGGACACAGACAGCAGAGAGACAGACAGGACACAGACAGCAGATAGACAGACAGGACACAGACAGCAGATAGACAGACAGGACACAGGCAGCAGAGAGACAGACAGGACACAAACAGCAGAGAGACAGACAGGACACAGACAGCAGAGAGACAGGCAGGACACGGAAAGCAGAAACACAGACAGGACACAGAGAGCAGAGAGACAGGCAGGACACAGACAGCAGAAAGACAGACAGGACACAGAGAGCAGGGAGACAGACAGGACACAGACAGCAGAAAGACAGGCAGGACAAAAAGAGCAGAGAGACAGACAGGACACAGACAGCAGATAGACAGACAGGACACAGAAAGCAGAGAGACAGACACGATACAGAGAGCAGAGAGACAGACAGGACACAGACAGAAGATAGACAGACAGGACACAGACAGCAGATAGACAGACAGGACACAGACAGCAGATAGACAGACAGGACACAGGCAGCAGAGAGACAGACAGGACACAAACAGCAGAGAGACAGACAGGACACAGACAGCAGAGAGACAGGCAGGACGCGGAGAGCAGAAACACAGACAGGACACAGAGAGCAGAGAGACAGGCAGGACACAGAGAGCAGAGAGACAGACAGGACACAGACAGCAGAGAGACAGGCAGGACACAGACAGCAGAGAGACAGGCAGGACACAGAGAGCAGAGCGACAGACAGGACACAGACATCAGAGCGACAGACAGGACACAGACATCAGAGCGACAGACAGGACACAGACAGCAGAGAGACAGACAGGACACAGACAGCAGAGAGACAGACAGGACACAGACAGCAGAGAGACGATCAGGACACAAACAGCAGAGATACAGACAGGACACAGAGAGCAGAGAGGCAGGCAGGACACAGACAGCAGAGAGACAGACAGGACACAGACAACAGAGAGACAGACAGGACACGGAAAGCATAAACACAGACAGGACACAGAAAGCAGAAAGACAGACAGGACACAGAGAGCAGAGAGACAGACAGGACACAGACAGCAGATAGACAGACAGGACACAGACAGCAGATAGACGGACAGGACACAAACAGCAGAGAGACAGACAGGACACAGACAGCAGAGAGACAGACAGGACACGGAAAGCAGAAACACAGACAGGACACAGAGAGCAGAGAGACAGGCAGGACACAGACAGCAGAGAGACAGACAGGACACAGAGAGCAGGGAGACAGACAGGACACAGACAGCAGAGAGACAGGCAGGTCACAGAGAGCAGAGAGACAGACAGGACACAGACAGCAGAGAGACAGGCAGGTCACAGAGAACAGAGAGACAGACAGGACACAGGCAGCAGAGAGACAGACAGGACACAGACAGAAGAGAGACAGGCAGCACACAGACAGCAGAGAGACAGACAGGACACAGACAGCAGAGAGACAGGCAGGACACAGACAGCAGAGAGACAGACAGGACACAGACAGCAGAGAGACAGACAGGACACATTAAGCAGAAAGACAGACAGGACACAGAGAGCAGAGAGACAGACAGGACACAGACAGCAAATAGACAGACAGGACACAGAGAGCAGGGAGACAGACAGGACACAGACAGCAGAGAGACAGGCAGGTCACAGAGAGCAGAGAGACAGACAGGACACAGACAGCAGAGAGACAGGCAGGTCACAGAGAACAGAGAGACAGACAGGACACAGGCAGCAGAGAGACAGACAGGACACAGACAGAAGAGAGACAGGCAGGACACAGACAGCAGAGAGACAGACAGGACACAAACAGCAGAGAGACAGGCAGGACACAGACAGCAGAGAGACAGACAGGACACAGACAGCAGAGAGACAGACAGGACACATTAAGCAGAAAGACAGACAGGACACAGAGAGCAGAGAGACAGACAGGACACAGACAGCAGATAGACAGACAGGACACAGACAGCAGAGAGACAGACAGGACACAGGCAGCAGAGAGACAGACAGGACACAGGCAGCAGAGAGACAGACAGGACACGGAAAGCAGAAACACAGACAGGACACAGAGAGCAGAGAGACAGGCAGGACACAGACAGCAGAGAGACAGACAGGACACAGAGAGCAGGGAGACAGACAGGACACAGACAGCAGAGAGACAGACAGGACACAGACAGAAGAGAGACAGGCAGAACACGGAAAGCAGAAACACAGACAGGACACAGAGCAGAGAGACAGGCAGGACAAAAAGAGCAGAGAGACAGACAGGACACAGACAGCAGAGAGACAGGCACGTCACAGAGAGCAAAGAGACAGACAGGACACAGACAGCAGAGAGACAGGCAGGTCACAGAGAGCAGAGAGACAGACAGGACACAGGCAGCAGAGAGACAGACAGGACACAGACAGAAGAGAGACAGGCAGGACACAGAGAGCAGAGAGACAGGCAGGACACAGACAGCAGAGAGACACAGGACACAGACAGCAGAGAGACAGACAGGACACAGAAAGCAGAAAGACAGACAGGACACAGAGAGCAGAGAGACAGACAGGACACAGACAGCAGAGAGACAGACAGGACACAGACAGCAGAGAGACAGATAGGACACAGACAGCAGAGAGACAGACAGGACACAGACAGCAGAGAGACAGACAGGACACAGAAAGCAGAAAGACAGACAGGACACAGAGAGCAGAGAGACAGACAGGACACAGACAGCAGATAGACAGACAGGACACAGACAGCAGAGAGACAGACAGGACACTGACAGCAGAGAGACAATCATGACTCAAACAGCAGAGATACAGACAGGACACAGAGAGCAGAGAGACAGGCAGGACACCGACAGCAGAGAGACAGACAGGACACAGACAGCAGAGAGACAATCAGGACACAAACAGCAGAGATACAGACAGGACACAGAGAGCAGAGAGACAATATGGACACAAACAGCAGAGATACAGACAGGACACAGAGAGCAGAGAGACAGACAGGACACAGACAGCAGAGAGACAGACAGGACACAGACAGCAGAGAGACAATCATGACTCAAACAGCAGAGATACAGACAGGACACAGAGAGCAGAGAGACAGGCAGGACACCGACAGCAGAGAGACAGACAGGACACAGACAACAGAGAGACAGACGGGACACAGACAGCAGAGAGACAATCAGGACACAAACAGCAGAGATACAGACAGGACACAGACAGCAGAGAGACAATCAGGACACAAACAGCAGAGAGACAGACAGGACACAGACAGCAGAGAGACAGACAGGACACAGACAGCAGAGAGACAGGCAGGACACAGACAGCAGAGAGACAGACCAGCAGCACTGTGCAGCAGTGAGTTCTTCAGACTCTCAGGAGGAAAGCCACAAACATGAATGTGTGTATTAATGGACGTGTGGTGTGAGAGTATGTGAAAGGGTTAACTGCGTGAGTCTCACAGTCATTGTGTAAAAGCTGGCAGCCCGTGTGCCCCCTCTAGTAGTTGTGGCCCTAAGCAACAGCATTGCCCGCTGATGATCAGATCACTAACCTTCTGATCAGTCGATGACCCACTGTGCCTCCTGAACCACATCCACCCCCTTTACCTGTGTATTATTAATGCATCAGTCCAATAGTATAATATATAAAGAAAGGAGAGAAGCTCTTCTACATATGAACATCATAAATCTACAAAATTCAAATTAAGTTACTCCTGCAATAACATGTACTGTATGTCAAGGTGGTGAGTGTGTCTGGCAGCATGGATTAGGATTAAGATAACATAAGATAGACTTTAATGATCCCACAGTGGGATTGTCACAGCAGCTCATAAACAGAATGTTGATAATAAATTACTCATTCACTTAATTCACCAAGTTTATACAAACTGATTTTGAAAGAGGAAATTGCAATGGTGTCATTTAGCTCAGTTGGTCCCACGTGTGAAGGCTCAGTCCTTGCTGTGGAAGCCCAGGGTTCAAATCCGACCTGTGGCTTTTTCCTGCATGTCATTCCCCATCTCTCTCTACATTCCTGTCACTCTTCAAGCTGTCTCTGTAAAATAAAGCTAAAAAAAAGGAAACTGCAGTGCAATGTCTCTAGATTGCTGTGTCAGAAATCCACATCACAGTAGAGTTTCAAAGACATTTTAATGTGGACCAAAGCAACACTGCACACTGGAAGTCCTCCACCAGATGCTTTTGATCACATCTGGTCTCAGAATATAAAAAGAAAGACCAAACACACTGACCCACAGGTTGCTGACAGTCTTTATTTTGTGAAACAATTCTTCATTGGCTTTGATTGACTACACAGTGTGTTTTTCTTCTATTTAAAGAGACATTATCTGCTTTGAATTATACAATCTCAATAAACTAAGAGCATGTGAGTTTATCAAAGTCGCTGTTTTCCACATGCACAGAGCCTGTGATGGAGTACTGCAGGTCATTCCAGGTAACAAGGTTTCCAGGATTGAAGGCACTACCCTCCATAGAGAACCTGATCTGACATGGAGAGATCACACTGTCCCAGAGGTGCACATCTGTGAGGTCACCTACAAAGCTCTGATTTAATCAAAGCCTCCACCATAAGTGTCTTGATCTTGACCCAGAACTATACTTGGCGCACCAGTAATAATGGCTTTGTTTTTATCAGTGTGTGAACAAATCAAATCAATTTTATTTGTATAGCCCAAAGAAACAAAGTACACTTGCCTCGGAGGGCTTTACAATCTGTACAGGGAGTGAAACCCTCTGTCCTTAGACCCTCGGTTCGAGTGAGGAAAAACTTGCCCACAAAAAACCCTTTTAACAGGGAAAAAATGTGGAAGAAACCTCAGGAAGAGCCACAGAGGAGGGATCCCTCTCCCAGGACGGACAGACGTGCAATGGATGTCACGTGTACAGGACAAATCAACACAAACATATTGTACAATTACAATCAGTACTCGAGTTGAGGGGTGATCGGGGGGGTGGCATCCCCCCTGGGGGAAAAAATGGTCAAAATCATCCCTTCTACCATCCCTTGTGGCATTTTATCAATGCATGTAAATTACTTATGTTTAACACTGGAAATAGAATTTCCATTCGTGGTCAAAAGTTCTATTCCGGTGAAAAAATGCTGCTAATGTCTCCTGCTATGTCTCTGCTTTAGTTTGAATCAGTCACGAAGCTCCTGGTTGTTACATAAAGACAAAGAGGCTTTGACACTGAAGTGTGACCTCTTGGTGTGATATACCACCTTTGCGTTTACTTCATTCTGGATCGTCATTGGTGGGTCAAAGGTGAATGTGGGCGGTACTATCGATGCTCCTGAATCTGATTGGTCGACAGGTGTCAATCATCAAAATCCGCCAATCAGGATCCACACTCTGTGTTGCTTTAGCGGCACCGCTAGCTGCTACCTGCTACCTGCTACCTATTCTTTAATACCGCTTGTTTCAAACATCGCGTCGTCTTAAAACTTGAAGTCTTCTTTACTCCTCCTTAAATTGTGTTTTTTAAGTGAAGATGTTTTTTTTAACAAAAGTGTTTAAGGTGTTTTTAAAAGATCTAAAAACAGACACAAAGATTGTGCTTGAAAAAAAATACTTGAGCACATTCACAAATAAAGATATTTAAAATGTTTTTACAAATATGTTTAAAAAAGATGTGAATGACATGATGTCCATAGTTAAGTGGTTTTTGTTTCTTTCCTTTAAATAGTATTGTCTTGTGCAGGCCATGCAACTGAGAATGCAAACTATGAATCAGATGGGATTTAGGATTTGCCATGTCTAGCAAGTCACCCTAAACTTGACTAGAATGCAGGACACTGCATTTAAGAAATACAAAAAGGAAAGTCTTAAGTCTACTCTTAAAAGTGTTGACCGTGTCTGCCTCCAGAATCCCAATTGGTAGTTTGTTCCACAGAAGGGGAGCCTGATAGCTGAAAGCTCTGGTTCCCAATCTACTTTTGGAGACTATAGGAACCACAAGGAACCCAGCGTCCTGAGAGCGCAGTGTTCTAGAGGGGTAGTAAGGTACTATGAGCTCTTTTAGATATGATGGTGCCTGACCATGAAGAGCTTTGCAAGTAAGGAGGAGAATTTAAAATTCTATTCTAGATTTAATAGGTAGCCAATGCAAGGAAGCCAAAATGGGAGAGATGTGATCTCTGATCTTGGTTCCTGTCAGGACGCGTGCAGCAGCATTCTGAATTAACTGTAAAGTCCTAAGAGACTTATTGGAGCAGCCTGATAACAAAGAGTTACAATAGTCCAGCCTTAAAGTAACAAATGCGTGGACTAGTTTTTCTGCATCCGCTTGAGAGACAATGCGTCTGATTTTAGCGATGTTACGTAAGTGGAAGAATGAAGTCCTCGAAATTTGTTTTATATGACAGGTGCATGTGATGTGCAAGGCTTTGAGCGGTTGGAAGATAGAATCCAGGTCCACTGTCATATTCATTAGTAAAACAGATGCAACTGCTCCCCAAAACTACAGTTAAATCAAGAAGCACTTAGGCGGTGTATCCCCACCACAAAAACTTACACACATGCTGTTCAAGGGCTTGCAAGGCCCGAAACATAAGAAAACAAGACAAAAGTTGTCACTAAAATAATATATATTTTTTTTATTTCTAATTCAAAAACAATGAAATAATTCCCCAGAAAATAACAAAACAAAAAGCCAAAAAAAAAAAAAAAAAACGAGAGAGGGAACACTGAGCCAGCCAATGGCTGTCACACCCATCATGAACCCCCAAACTAAACCTGCCTACAACCCACTACATAAGTGAAAAGAAAAGAAGAGCGAAAACAGGACTACCAGGTATCAGGGAACCTCCGAACCAAAACTAAAATAACAAAACCAAACGGCTCAGTGGACTCCTGGCATGGAGAAACCAGAGCCTCAACCTCCTCACCAGGTCACCTGCAGGGAAAGTGTAGAGAGAGAAACAAGAGAGAGACACCTCCTTAAGTCTCACCTGAGGTCTCCACTGTGCTGAGAGAGAGAGAAGGGTGGGGAGAAACAACAACACACACACACACACAAACACACACGCACACACACACAGTCCTACCTCCTAGCCACACATAACACCCCCCACCCAGAGCTTGTGAACAGCTGGGGATGAGCACGGAGACCAAGGAGGAAGGGAAACAGTCACAAGCAATCAACAGCGCGACAACGTGTCGGCCAGGATGTTGTCCCGCCCCTTCCATGCTTAGTAATAATGTTCAAGGACTGCAGAAAAAGCGCCCAGCGCATCAACCTCCGGTTGGCGTTCTGCATTTGATTGACAAAAACTTGAGGATTGTGGTCCGTATACACAACAACTGGCAAATTTACAGAACCCACATAAACCTCAAAGTGCCTTAGAGCCAGGATCAAGGCCAGTGCTCCTTCTCAGTGGTAAAGTATGCACGCTGGTGCTTGTTGTTGCTCTGCGCATCCTTGTCGAACCAGCGCTTCATCTTGCCCTGGGCAACCATGCTCTGTTTAGCCAGCTAACAAGCACTGTGAATTTAAGACCGAAAATCATACACATAGTCAAGTAGATTCTCTAGTTCAGCAATACCAACCCACTTCTCATACAGCAGTTTATGCAGACCACGCACCGTATGGGCAAACACAAGCTCTGCAGAACTAAAACCCAGTGATTCCTGTACCACCTCACGCACAGCAAAGAGGAGCAGGTGGACACCGTCATCCCAATCCTTACCATACTCACAGTAATAGTGTAGCGTAGATTTTAGGGTCTGGTAAAACCGCACCTTTTCTTTGCCTTTAATATGACGTATGTCCAAATGATATGGCTGCAACATTAAGGCCCATCACATAAATCTTTGATTTGGGTTTTGGAGCGAACGCAAAAAAGTTAATGGGTTGTGGTTAGTATAAACCACCAAAGAACAACCTGACCCAACATAAACATCGAAGTGTTGAAGGGCCCAAATAAGAGCAAGTGCCTCTTTTTCTCTTAGAGAATACTGTTTCTGATACACTTTAAACTTCTTTGAGAAGTAACTCCCCACTTTCATCTGTCTGTAACAAAACTGCCCCAGCCTCAACATCATTTGCATCTACTTGCAACTGGAAAGGGTGATCCAGCCAAGGAGCTGCGAGCAGAGGACAACAGATACTTCACTTGGTCGAATGCCTGCTGACAAAGGGGAGACCAAACATACTTAACATCAGTTTTCAACAACTCAGTCAATGGGGCTACAACAGAGGCAAAATTGGCACAAAACCCTAGATAATAACCCGCCATCCCCAAGAAACGCAACAATTCCCGCTTAGTAGATGGAACCGGAAATGCTTGTATTGCCAAAACTTTTGTGTGAATAGGGCGAACTTTTCCCTGTCCCACAACCTTACCCAAATAGGTTACTGTAGCCTTTGCAAATTCACATTTGGCCAGATTTATAGTCAGGTGAGCCCAAAGCAGACTGTTAAATAGAGCTTTCACTCTGTTAAGATGTTCTTCCCATGACTCGCTATAGACCACCACATTATCCAAGTAGACTGCACAACCCTCCAGTCCACACACAACTTTGTTCATCACAACTTTGTTCAGAAATAGCATTTTCCAACATATATGACACTTCTGAGTCCAAGATCTTTCTTTTTCCCGATAGAACCGCTGAGTGATAGGCTTAGCATCTCCCACATCAACATCATGCTCAATTACATGAGTGCGAGTAGGATTATCAGAGAACAGACCTGGGTAACTTTGAATAGGCTTAACCAGCTGTTTACACTTACTCTCGTCCAAATGACCAAGTATTACATCTAACTTTGCAAGAGTTTCTGAAGTTTTTAGTCAAGGTTGCAGAACCCCATCACCCGCTAAGTTC
This sequence comes from Collichthys lucidus, assembly GCA_004119915.2. Lineage (NCBI taxonomy): Eukaryota > Metazoa > Chordata > Actinopteri > Sciaenidae > Collichthys > Collichthys lucidus. The sequence continues at coordinate 13,355,856 of CM014086.1, read as the reverse complement.
TCTTCCTCAAACACTGACATGCAATCATTTACCATCAGAGCTGGATAACTTTGGGCATCCTTACCTAACGGTTCCTGCACATGGTAAGGCTTGAGCAAATTAATATGGCATATTTTAGATGATGTTCTTTTATTTGACATTTCAATCAGGTAATTTTGCTCTGAAACCTGACATGACAAGGACCAAAGCATTTAGCCTGAAAAGGTGACTCCACCAGTCAGCGACAGTTCTGGCTACATTTGCGCCCTGGGCGAACAACCACCCCCAGCTAAGCAGCTGGATATCTGGTTGACTGGCACATTAAGATAAGATAAGATAAGATAAGATAAGATAAGATAAGATAAGATAAGATAAGATAAGATAAGATAAGATAAGATAAGATAATACTTTATTGATCCCACAACGGGGAAATTCACTTGTTACAGCAGCAGTGTTCAGTGTACATATTTACAGAAAGTACTAATACAGTGTAGTGTACATATTTACAGAAGTACTAGAAGCAAAACGGAAAACAGGCATGTACAGAGACTACAACATGGTCAGGTGCAGGTGCAGGTGTTGTAAAGTCTCACAGCAGCAGGGATGAAGGACCTGCGGAACCTCTCCTTCTTACACCGTGGGTGTATCAGTCTGCTGCTGAAGGAGCTGCTCAGAAGGGTAGGGCGTGAGAGGGGTTGTCCATGATGGATGTCAGCTTAGCTAACATCCTCCTCTCACCCACCTCCTCTGTCGACTCCAGAGGACAGTCCAGGACAGAGCTCGCTCTTCTAATAAGTCTGTTGAGTCTTCTCCTGTCCCTGTCCGTGCTGCCCCCTCTCCAGCAGACCACAGCATAAAAGATGGCTGAGGCCACCACAGAGTCATAAAAAGTCCTGAGGAGAGCTCTGCATACTCCGAAGGACCTCAGCCTTCTCAGCAGGTGGAGACGACTTTGGCCCTTTTTGTAGAGAGCATGGGTGTTATTAGTCCAGTCCAGTTTATTGTTGAGGTGAACACCCAGGAATCTGTAACTCTGCACCACCTCTATGTCCGATCCCTGGATGTTCACCGGTGTGAAGTGTGATGCTTTCCTCTGGAAGTTTACGATCATCTCCTTCGTCTTGCTGGTGTTGAGAGTTGGTTTAGCTCACACCAGCTGTCCCTGATGATCGTCCTGTACTCCAGATCGTCCCCCTCTGAAACACGTCCAACGATGGCTGTATCATCAGAGAACTTCTGGATGTGGCAGTGGGCGGTGTTGTGGGTGAAGTCCGACGTGTAGAGGGTGAAGAGGAAGGGGGAGAGCTCCGTACCCTGAGGGGCCCCTGTGCTGCAGAGCACCACATCAGACACACAGTGCTGGAGCTTCACAAACTGTGGTCTGTTGGTGAGGTAGTCTGTCGTCCATGCAGCCAGATGTTGGTCTACTCCCACCCTTTCCATCTTCACTCTGAGCAGTGACGGCTGGATTGTGTTAAAAGCACTGGAGAAGTCAAAAAACATGACCCTCACAGCGCTCCTGCTGTCCTCCAGGTGGAGCAGTGATCTGTGCAGCAGGTAGATCACTGCGTCCTCCACCCCGATCCCAGGCTGGTATGCAAACTGCAGGGGGTCCAGCTGTGCGCCCACCAGCGGTCACAGGTGTTGTAGGATGATCCTCTCCATAGTCTTCATCAGGTGAGAAGTCAGGGCAACAGGCCTGAAATGGTTAGGATCCTTTGGGCGCGGCGTCTTTGGTACCGGGACCACACAGGAGGTCTTCCACAGGGCCGGGACCTTCTCCAGGCTCAGGCTCAGGTTGAATAAGCGCCTGATGACACCACAGAGCTGGTCAGCACAGTCCTTATGAGCCTGGGGCTGATGCCGTCCGGGCTGGCGCCTTCCTTGCCTTGATCTTTTTTAGTTGACTCCTCACATGATCATCTGTTATGGAGAGGGGGGAGGAGGATGACTGGGGTGGGGGTGTGGGGGTGTTAAGTTGTGAGAGACTCGGGGTCTCAAATCTGTTGAAGAACAGATTCAGTTCATCTGCCCCCCCCCCCTTTCTAGTGCGCCCTCACGGCCGCCCGTGCGCCCCGATCTGTCTGTCCGGCGCCCCCTCTGCCTCGTCAACCCCCTGCTCCCGGGGGCGCCCGCTGCGCTAACTTAATGAGCGGTACCGAAAATTCGGGAGTTTTTTTACTATTTTCGGGCGCTCGTGCGCCCCCCACGGAGACGGCGCCCTGGGCGGCCGCCCACATTGCCCATAGCTAGGACCGGCCCTGTCTCCAGACGTCCCTGGCGTTGTTCTGCTCCAGACGCTTCTCCAGTTTCCTTTTGTAGCTGTCCTTCCCCTTCCTGATCCTCAGCCGGAGTTCCCTCTGGACTCTCCGGAGTTCCTCTTTATCCCCTGATCTGAAGACCCTCTTCTTCTTGTTCAGCAGGGCCTTAATCTCGGAGGTCACCCAGGGTTTGTTGTTGGGAAAACACCGTACCAACTTGGAGGGCACAGTGTTCTCCACACAGAAGTTAATGTAATCCGTGATGCAGTGGGTCATGCTGTCGATGTCACTGCCGTGGGGGCTGCAGAGTGCTTCCCAGTCCGTTGTCTCGAAGCAGTCTCTGAGCCTGGCACTGGTCTCCTCAGACCGCTGCTTCACACGCCTCTTCACAGGTCGTTGTTTATTCACCACAGGGGTGTAGTCTGTGACGAGGTGAACAAGGTTGTGATCAGAGCGACCCAGCGGGGGGGAGGGGGGGGAGGTGTATGCATCCTTGATGTTTGCATACAGTAAGTCCAACGTTTTATTGTCTCTGGTGTGGCAGTTCACGTACTGGGTGAAGGTGGGGAGAGCCGAGGACAGAGAGGCATGATTGAAGTCACCGGAGATGAGGAGGAGGGATTGGGGGTGCTGGTTTAGGAGCCGCGAGACGACAGTGTAGATCTGGTCTGTAGCTGCAGCAGCGACTGCCGAGGGGGGGGGGTGTACACAGTCGCAGCAATCACCTGTGAAAACTCCCTCGGGAGGTAGTATGGCCGCATGCTGACCGCTAACAGCTCCAGGTCTCTGGTGCAGAGTTGCTCCTTCACCCTGATGTGTCCCGGGTGGCACCATCTATCGTTCACAAACACAGCGATCCCCCCTCCCTTTTTTTACCGCTCTCCGGTGCTTTCCGGTCCGCCCGGACGAGCTGGAATCTGTCCAGGTTTACGTGCGAGTCCGGAGAAAGTTCAGTCAGCCACGTCTCCGTGAAGCACATGAGGCTGCATGCCCGGTACTCCCTCTGCAGTCGGGTCAGCGCCGTTAGCTCTTCCATCTTGTTGGGGAGAGATCTTACTGTGGCGGCACGGGGGGGGGGGTTAATACTTTATTACTTTATTTTTATTACTTTATTAGTTGTTTAATACCGACACACACAGCGACCCGGAGATGGACGGGCTGAAGAGGCAGGAAGCGAGAGGTCAAGGAGAGGGGCATGACCTACTTTTATCCCCTCTGCTCGAAAAGCGATTGGCAAATAGGCCAGGGAGGGCGTGATGCATAAAAACCCTATGCTCGAGGTGGCAGCGATGCCTCATACCACTACAATCCATCCCCCCCATTTTCATCGTCGACCCGACGATGCTCTTTAAGTACAGGTCTCAACTCTAAGACCACGGCCTAAAGAAAGCTAAGACTGCATTTGACTGAGCGGCTGGGGCCTCAGCCTGACTGACCTCATTGGCAGGCCTAGGTAAGTGATGGAGGTTTGAGTGCTGACCAGCTCTAGATCGGGCTGTCCGCCGCCGGACAGCCTCCACATTCCTTAGAGGGGAGGCTGCCAAGGGAGTGGCACAGGCAGAGTGTGGCTGTACTGTCGACGGGGCAGGAAGTGCCGAGGGCAATGCTGCCATCTGACGCCCAGCGGTGTCGCTACTTCCGGCAGACGGAGCAGCCGGAACGGCTGACAGGGCAGAAGGCGACTGGATAGTTGAAGCAACAGGTGTCACCGGAGCAGGAGCCTGTTGAGCTTCAACATGGTGACCCGTGGGTAGGGGAGTAGCATCCCTTACCACCACCATCAGGTCCTCACCATCAGATGAACTCTCAGATGTTGCAGGCTGGCTAAGTGAGATGGGAAGAGGAACAGAGTTGCCATCTGTCGCAGCTGCCCTGACTACAACCTTAAGCAATGTTCGGTGTACCCGTTTGACCTTGGACAGGTCGTCCTCGGGTGCGACTGTATACACTGCACCAGGGACGGACTGGGACAAAAAATCGGCCCTGGCATTTTGGACCAGACTGGCCCACAACATTTGATAACACGCTTTTTCAGTTTTTTCAGTGCAACTGTGCAAGTCTTTAACACAACCTAGCTCAACAGGACATAAATAATCAAATTATATTAAATCAATTTTATTTGTATAGCCCAAAGTCACAAAGTCCATTTTCCATTTACAATCTGTACAGGTAGTGACACCCTCTGTCCTTAGACCCTCGGTTCCAGTGAGGAAAAACTTGCCCACAAAAAACTTTAACAGGAAAAAATGTGGAAGAAACCTCAGGAAGAGCCACAGAGGAGGGATCCCTCTCCCAGGACGGACAGACGTGCAATGGATGTCAGTGTACAGGACAAATCAACACAAACATATTGTACAATTACAATGACTGACTGAAATACAGCCTGTTTATAATATATTTATATAAACAAACACACAGCTGCATTGACATAACACTAGCAATGAACAAAATTATGTCATTTTAAAAAGTGCTATTTTCTTTCTTTGTAGGCTAACTTACATTGTCTTTAGCCACCTAGCTACATAAAACAGCCCATTTTTTTTCCCAGGCCTAAATAAGAGCTTACCCGAGGACTACTAGATGAACAAAGAAAATGAGAGTGCTGACTCTTCAGTTTTCACTCACATTTTTGGTGAGTGGTGGTGGCTTTAAATATGACTAGGCTGGAAATACTGGAATGTACAGATACCTGCAGCTGCATTCACATAACATTGACAAAATGATATAATTTTAAAAGTGAGATTTTCTATCAGTTATGTAGCCTACATTGTCCCTACCACCTAGGCTACATAAAGAACTGCTATATCTGCAGGACAAAAAAGCAGCTTAGCCAATAGGCCAGCCTAGTACTCACCCCACAGACAATAATAGTCTAATAAGAAATTAGACTTATTGTTATTGTTGGTGAATGGTGAACACGTTTTCTAACATTAAAGACTATTTCATTTAGAATAAAAGACATAAAAAGTAGGCTACTGAGCTAGGCTTATTTTCTCTTCCAGCCAGTGTAGCCTACAATGTATTGTAGCGACCCTGCAGTAATGTGTTGTGTGTTACAATGTGAGTTCTGTGGTTTCCCATGGTCCATAAATGCACCTGTATGAGAGCAAGGGGGCGGGGGAGCAGGTGAGGGAGAGCGCGTGCATGTGAGCGTGTGTGGAGAGACGGCACGAGTGAGGCTGGAGAGTGGGACCTGTTATGTGTTCTTGGCGTGGTTATGGCCTACAATAACCAAGTGCTGTAACAAGACTGTTGCCAATAAAAGCCAGTTTGCTAAATAACGCCTCGTTATTCGTGACGCGTCCGTCCGGACGCCACAGTATGTTTTATCATACTCATTAAGGGGTCGGGTGGCTTTATCCTACTCGTTGCATTTCATACATGTTCTGACAGTAGTCCAGCAGGTTCTACAACATGTCACCGGCACCACTGTCATCAGCGATGGGAGCTGATGGAGCCCTGCTGTGGCAAACATATCAGTGATTTTAACACACATAGCAGCGTCTGCCCGAAGAGCAAGCTTCTTTTTATCACAGAGTTTTTCTGCGCCACCTTTACGTTTTCTCTCCATCTTTATCTGATAGCGTTTCACCCATCAATAAACTGCACACCGGCGCACCAAGCCAAAGGGGGGAGGTGTCTTGGGCCGGTCCCCTGTCAGTGAGCGTGTAAGGGCCGGTGGTAAGGAAACAAAGTCTTGCACAGCCTTTTTTTTTGTGCCTGTAGGCGGGACCAAAGCGTACAGGTTGTTTAACAGTGTGTCTGGGCTGCGTGATCTACTCGTTGTGGGCCGGTCAGACCAATATTTAAAAAAAATAATTAAAAAAATCAGGATTTATCGGCCCAAATAGCACGTCGGCCCACCGGGCAAATGCCCGGTATGCCAGATTGCCAATCCGTCCCTGCACTGCACCGTTATCACGGGGAGCTTTAATCACCCGATGCACGACAGGATTCCACTTATCCTGGATCTTATGACGACCCATCCAACCAAACTCTTTTAGCAACACCGATTGGCCGACCCCAAGCGGTTCTGATCGAACGGACTGATCATGGTTTTCCGTCCGACGTTGGGCTGCCCCCTTCAGCCTATCCCGAACACCTTCAAAAGCCATGTGTAACCGGGTTTGATGCTCCCGGACCCAGTCGTTCACTGTCCCCCCAATAGGTTCTTGCACTCTACCCAGCAAGAAGTCAACTGGGAGCCTTGCCTCCCGACCAAACATGAGGAAGAATGGTGACTCCCCAGTGGAATTATGCGGCGTGGTGTTATAAGCGTGCAGTACCTGAGGTAGACAAGAGTGCCAATCATGCTATCGAGAAGTAGGCAAGGTGCGCAGCAAATCATGAAGGGTGCGATTGAAACGCTCGCACTGGCCGTTACCGGCGGGATGGTATGGTGTAGTGCGGGACTTTTCAATGTTATAAAAGCTGCACAGCTGTTGGATGAGCATGCTTTCGAAATTGCGACCCTGATCAGAATGAATACGTGCTGGCACACCAAACTTCGAGAACCACTCCGTGACGAGCACATGTGCCACTGTAGAGGCACACTGGTCGCGAGTGGGGAAGGCAAGAGTGTATTTACTGAACACGTCAGTCAGCACAAGAACAGTCTCCAGCCCATTACGAGTTGGTTCAAGCAGCGTGAAATCCATTGCCAGGATTTCATTAGGCTCGGCTGCAAGCAAATGTCCCATGAAGCTACGAGCTGGTGGCCCAGAATCCTTTGCCACCTGACACCACTCGCAAGTTTGACACCAACGCTTCACATCCCGAGACATTCCCGGCCAATAGCACCGCTCCCTAAGCAATTCCAAAGTCCTGCCCACCCCGTGATGGCCATGATTTTGATGGACCTCCATGAGGACTTTGTCCTTCAGTACAGCGGGCAAAAGCACCTGGAGGACTGGTTCGCCTCCATCGGAACGAAACACTTGGCGGTATACCACCCCAGCTTGTTCAGACAAACGCCCCCACTGTTTGAGGAGCACCAAAGCTTGTGCAGATAACCGCTTGCGCTCGACAGAGTTCGGGTATCGTTTCTGATGCCAAAAGACAAGTACTTCCCCGATCACCGGGTCAGCTTGTTGAAGTTCGCTGATATCGACAGGCAGATGTTGAGGCAAAGCCTGGATGGCAGCCTGATAGGCAGCAGGCCCTCGGCTCTGGAGAGCCTGTTTCAATAGCAGAGGAAGTACGGTCCCAGAAAAGAGCATTTCAGGACCTACAGTTCTGGGAGGATGCAAGCGAGACAGTGCATCTGCATTCGTGTTGCTCTTTCCAGAGCGGTAACGGAGCACAAAATCAAATGACGCAAGTTGGGCTGCCCAACGTTGCTCAAGGGCTCCCAGTTTAGCCGTGGACAAATGGCTAAGCGGGTTATTGTCCGTGAAGACGATACATTTGTGCCCAAGCAAGTACTCACGAAACTTGTCCGTCATGGCCCATTTTAGAGCCAAGAACTCCAGCTTCATGGAGCTGTAATTAGCTGGATTTCGCTCAGTCGGTCGGAGACTTCGGCTAGCAAATGCTATAGTTCGGACTTTCCCTTCCTGCTCTTGGGAGAGCACAGCACCCAAGCCTCCATGACTGGCGTCAACCTCCAAGATGAATGGGAGCAAAAAGTCGGCATATGCAAGAACTGGAGCAGTAGTAAGCTTGGATTTTAAAGCATCAAAACTCTGCTGATGTTCTGCAGCCCACTTTTCAGAAACCCGGTGTTCAGACTGCCTGGACTTGGACCCCACCAGCTCGGCGACCAAACGATGTAAAGGAGCAGCCAACTTGGCGAAGCCCTCTACAAAGCGGCGATAGTAACTAGCGAACCCAAGAAAGGACCGAAGCTCCAAGATGGTAGTAGGGGGCTGCCAATTAGCTACCACTTCGACATTGCTTGGGTCGGTGGAAACACCCTCTGCCGAGATGATGTGACCCAAATAACGCACCTCTTGCTGGAAAAATGAACACTTTGACAGTTTCACCTTCAGGCCTTCGTATTGCAACCACTGCAAGACCACTTCCAGTCTCTCAAGGTGTTGTTGGAAGGTGGATGAAAAAACCACAATGTCATCGAGATATAGGAGCAGTGATTGGCATTGCCGATCTCCAAAAACCCGTTGCATGAGCCGCTGGAATGTACTGGGTGCATTACACAACCCAAAAGGCATGCGGTTCCATTCGAAGAGTCCGAAAGGAGTACAAAATGCAGTCTTGGGTCGGTCGGCCTCGGCCACTGGGACCTGATTGTACCCGCTGGCTAAATCCAAAGTGGAAAACCAGCGGGCTCCGGTGAGTGCGTCCAGGGACTCTTCAATCCGAGGAAGGGGAAATGCATCTTTTCGAGTCCTGCTGTTAAGTTGCCGATAGTCTACGCACAAGCGCAGACTACCGTCTTTCTTCTTAACCAGCACGATCGGCGAAGCAAACGGACTGCAGCTTTCCCGGATGACCTGTGCACCAAGTAACTGATTTATATGCTCCTTGACCACTTCGTATTCTGATGGTGGAATGCGCCGGTAGCGTTGACGGATGGGGGTATCATCGAGAAGCAGGATTTCGTGTGTTATAAGGTTGGTGCAGCCCAGATCACCGTCATGAGAGGAGAACACTGAAGCGTATTTCCACAGAAGATGTCGGGCCCCATCCTGTTCCTCCACAGACAGAGCGGACAGGTCGACTGCATCTATTTGGTCTTGCAGCGGTGAAACTGCAGCCTGAGATGCAACAGTGGCAAGATAGGATGGAACCTCCTCAACACCAGAAGGTAAGCTCACCACAGACACCTCACGCACAGCACCAATCTCTGTACGAGGGTAGAGTAGCACGTCGGAGGTGCCCACATTTACCACAGGTATATATGCAGTACCTCCTTCAACTCGAACAAGTGCTGAAGATGCTAGAAGTCCAGCAGGAAGGCCCTGATCCAAGGGCTCAACAAGCACAGTAGCCCCAGAATACTGGGCAGAACAAGTAGCTGGGACAAACTGCATAGTGCCACCAATGATACGGCACGCTTTCTTGCCTCGAAGCTTGACCTTACCAATGACATCAGGAGGAGTCAGAGAGGCTTGATGACATCTCTGCAGTGCCCGCACCACAGACTTTGGTGCTTCCGTGACGGTGGGCAAGTCGAACAGAGCAGCGCCATGTTGCCCAAACAAAACGTCATAACATCTTCGTAAGATGTTCATCCCCAAGACGCCTGGGGCCGGAGGAGATGCATTAGTTGGAGGATCCTTAACAACCAGTAGCCCACACCCTGGTAAAGTCTTACCACAGAGTTCAACCTCAAGCTCCAAGTAGCCGAGGTACGGGATGGGCAAACCATTGGCCGCCTGAAGCTGGAGCCAGTGGCATGACCTAAGTTTCTCTTGTCCCCAAGTCTCAAAGTATTGCCGGAAGAAGCTCTCTCTGATAGTGGACACCATGGACCCAGTATCCACTAAACAGGGCACCATTACTCCCCCCATAACTACAGTGAGGTGTGGACAAAAACTGATCAACCTAGTCTCCCCCCCATCCCTTAACACAACTGGTGAGCCAGTAGTAGCTCCCCCCGAACTTTGGCTCCTCGGTTCGACGGGCGCTAGTTTTCCGATTGCCGAGCTGGCCCTCGCCGAGAAGTTGGCTGCGGGAAAGAAGAAACTGAAGGTTGAGGAGGAGCACGTCCCCCCCGCACTCCCTGGCAAAATGGCCAGGCCGCTGACACCGCCGGCAGAGAACTGGGCCGCGGTAAGGAGAATGGTCACGTGACTGATTGACCTGCAGGTGAGTAAGAGCTTCGGTGAGACGGTTAAGCTGCTCCTGTTGGAGCTTCAGCATCGATTTCACCTCCTGCAGCTCTGAGGCCTGGGGTGAGCAAGCCACAGGAAAAGCAGTCTGGACCCCACACTGCAAGCCCGTTGTCAATGGAACAGAGTGGCTCCGGCCACGCACACCCCCTGGCAATCCCTCTCGCTCCCACCTAATTGCCTCTGCCCGGGCGTCCAGCAGAGAGACAGTCGGCTGCCTGCGTGCAAGTTGTTTTAATTCACGGCGAAGGGAACCATCAATGACATTTTCAATGAACTGATCTCGCAACAAGACATCAGCATTTGGCATCCCGTTAGGAGCATTCTGTTTCACTGCAGACATTAAGCCCATTAACGCGAGGGAGAACTCTTGAAGGGTCTCCCCATCTTGGTGCCGCCGTGAGAAAAACGCCTCCTGTAGCGCAACATACGAGTCAGAAGAACCGTACAGCTCTCGCAGAACTGCAATAACTTTATCTGGATCGCTCCTATCTGCAGTTGGGCGATATTTTATTTCTTCACGTGCCTCCCCCTCTAAATGGTCAAACAGAAAAAATGCTCGATCGAAGGTGGACAGGTGGCGGGCTCTCATACAAGCTTGGGCTTCCTCAATCCACTCCTCTAGCCCCATGCCTACTCGACCCCTAAACACTGGGCACTTCCTATCGCGGGGTACGAGGACTAGTCGCTCTATTGCAGGAGCAGTAGAAGTGGATGTTGCTGGGAGACCTTGAGCAGGAATGGAGGGTGCAGCGCTAGGACCAGGCACAGCCGCAGCCTGCTCCTGCTGCAACCTGTTATTCTCTGCCCTCAACTGTGCCACCAAATCCCTCAACTCTTGCAGCTCTCCTTCCATTTTCCTAGAACCACAACTAAGCTATGAGCACTAATGCCACGGCTATATATAAAAAAAAAAAGACAATGGACTCACTGCTGGTTCGCCTTAGGCTGCAGCTCCTTCACACAATCATGCAAGCAAACACACAAGCAAGCTGGAAAACAAAGAGACGAAGAAAAACACAGCGAACACGTCCCCAGTTCCCTGAGTATTATCCTGCCGACAACGCCAGGTTTGTGGCGGCACGGGGGGGGGTTAATACTTTATTTTTATTACTTTATTAGTTGTTTAATACCGACAACGCCACCTTGGGTTAGGGCCCAAGGACCCGTACTAAGACTAAACTAGCACCAATTGAAGGACACACAGGTTCGTTAACTCAGGGAGAGCAGGAGACGGAGTTCAGTGTTCACTTACAAAAAATTTATTTCACTAAAATCAACAAGTGTTTGACATAAAACAAGGAGACCCAACAACAGAAAAAGGGGGGAGTACCCGCTGAGGCTTACCAATCGGGGAAGGGAGTCTTAAAGGAGAATGAGGTGAAGTCCAAAGAAAGAAGAGCACCCCACACACAACAAAAACGTGATGTTCACACGAAGAAAATGTCAAACGGGGATCACGCACACACACAAGGGGATCACCACCACCCTGGAGGACCACCACCACCACCACAGTCGGCCATCAGCTCTGGGGGACAAGGGGAAACAAATATTAAGAGGGCTCCAGGTAAAGAAACAAACCAAACAATGAACGAAAGCATGAGATTAAATCATTAGTCTGAACCAAATAAACAAAAACAAACCAACAAGGTCTCTGGCCAGAGATATTAAACCAATACTCAAAGCAGAGTCACAATAAAAAATAAACAATACATTCCCCAAAACAAGATAGTAAATTGCCCCGGTATACCCAGAAACTTAATCCATTCAACAGATAAAAGTTAACTAATACGCTCGGTCTCACATGCACACGCGCACACACACACGATGTACAGGATCAGCTGCAGGAAACCAGTCGATTGGTCAGACGACAGAACCCAACGCCAAGCCGGTGAGGCGGTAGAAGCCGCGGGGGAGCGGCCGCAAAATAGTAGCAGCGAAGCAGTAGCAGCGAGCAGTAGCAGCGAAGCAGTAGCAGCGAAGCAGTAGCAGCGAGCTGTAGCAGCGAAGCAGCGGTAGCCACAATTAATCAGTGCTCGTCTTACTCAGTTCAGCGTCCCACTAAAAGTCCGGTTCAGTCCGGCTACATAGCGTCCCGTCCAAAGAGGGAGAGGAGTGAAGAATCGGCGTAGCGGGGGGAGACAGCCACCACACGGCAAAGCGATCAGCTGACTGTTAGAGGGAGAGGGGCGAAAGGAAGACTTGGCCACCTGGCTAACAGCAAGTTAAAGGGTAAATTGTAAAAGTTCATCATAACTCACCGATGCGCTGATCGACGGAAGTTATCAATATATCACCCGGGCTGCGACGGAGATGCCGGCTCTATTAAAGATTTACATTTAAGTTCAGTGAAACGCTCCCGACCATACACAAGCAGCACACTAAGGTGCACCTACCTGTGCTCGGATGCAAGCAGCACACACAGCGACCCGGAGATGGACGGGCTGAAGAGGCAGGAAGCGAGAGGTCAAGGAGAGGGGCATGACCTACTTTTATCCCCTCTGCTCGAAAAGCAATTGGCAAATAGGCCAGGGAGGGCGTGATGCATAAAAACCCTATGCTCAAGGTGGCAGCGATGCCTTATACCACTACATTACGTTCCCCCTGATAACAGACGGTAGACATGGTTTATAACGTCTTTTCTGCTCCCTGCGCTTCACTCCCGCTCTGCATCCTCTTCTCTTCCTCCGTAACTCTCTGGGGATCTCCGGCCGCTCCGCGCAGAGAAGGGGTGTGTGTCGCAGGCCTAACAGCTGATCCCGGGTGTAGACAATGGAGCCGTGGTTGAATGGGGAGCCGTGGTTCAATGTATTTCCCACAGCCACACCAAAAAGTGCCGAAAACAGCAAGGAGCAGACCACGAATGTCACAATGTGAACATCCATAGCTGCCCACTTGTTTAAAGCGTCAATGCGGTTAAAAAAAAGTAACAGAAATACACTAAAAACGTTAGAAAACACTAAAAAGAGGTAGAAAGTTCGGAGCTGCTGTAACGAGCGGCCGCTCACTCCGGCGCTCAGTTACAGTTCACAAAAGAACAACCTGACTTGGACCTGGGAAGAGGACCCACACAGTCAATAATCAGGTGCTCAAAAGGCTGACTCACTGCAGGAACAGGATACAAAGGAGCAGGTTTTATTGTTTGGTTAGGTTTGCCTGTAACTTTACAAATGCAGAAACAATGCTTAAGCAGATGATCATGTGTTTTCTTGACACCCATATGTCCTGCAACATTATCATGAGCTGTCTGAATTGTGGCTGTCCTAAATTTTACAGGCAATACAATTTGCACAATAGGATCACCACTGAATGTCTCACCATAAGGAGCTGAGGTGTCTGCCATGGATGCATAATCTTATATTAATGTTGAGGCTGTTGTGGACATGTGTTTTATTTTAAGATACCTATTCAGACCACTCTTGAGCCAGGGGCTATTTAATTGGGGGTTTACTTCACAAAACATGTTTAGTCACAAGCTGGTATATTGTCCACTCCTAAGCCAGAGGCTATTTAACCGAGAGGTCAGACAGGTCGGAGCCCAACCAGATGTCCAGGAGAAGAAGAGATTTCTTTAGATACCTTGATTAGGAGTCAGGTCAGAGGTTAAGCCTGTAGGGGGTTCTTCCTGGGAAAGGAGTGACTATCGTCTTTCAGTTTCTTTTCTTTAAAGTAACTTCATTGACTTTTTTGCCTTCAGCTGTTGTTAATTACATGTCAGGGGGAGGCACAAACTGTCTATATAAGGGCTTGTCCGGCATAGGTCAGGAGGGTTTTTTCATTTTTCGGCCAGAAGCCCTCCAAGTACTTCGTACTTGCTTCGACACTGTGCTTGTTGTAATTAACTTGTTATACGACTAAGACGGTGTCGGCGGATTTTCTCTTCAAACATCTTCATCTGCATCACCACCGGAGGATCACAAGGAGTAAGAAGAATACACCACAGAGCCCACCTCCTAACCAAGACATCATTCAAAAGGAAATATCCTTGCTTCACCTTTCCTACCTGGAATGAGGGCAAAACCAGATCATACACATCCCTTAGAGACTGGTCCGCTTTTTGTTCTTTCACAAGCTCTGATCGAGAAACACAAAGATCAGGTGGCAGGGACAAGGCAAGTTTCTTTACATCACAAGGGTTTTGTCTCATATCAGTCAGCGCAGCAGTCATTGAACGATTCACAGCATAGACTAACTACTGGTTCTGATTCACTAAGCCCCTTTGTTTCCACGGTACAAGCTGTTAAAACTGCTTGCTCATTTTCAGGGACTTCTTGAGATGACAAGGAGGCCACAACTGTCTCACTTTGTTGGTTTGATACCTCAGAAAGCTGTAGGCCCTCAAATTCTACATTGTCTTGCCATATCCGATGTCCTGCCAGGTCATTTCCCAGAATGATGTCAACTCTTTCCACTGGTAGTTTAGGAAGAACACCAACTTCAACTTCCCCATGTACCAGGTCACATGACAAGAACATTTTATGTATAGGCACAAAAAGAGTTGTCAAACCCATTCCTCTGACCGGAATACAACCCCCTGTATCTGAACGTGGCGAAAAGGGCAAAATTGCCTTCCTCACAAATGTGCGTAAAGCTCCTGAGTCCCTCAGTATTTTCACTGGAACCTTTTTATCACGTCCATTTAGCCTGACAAATCAATCAGACACGAATGGGGCATAACCCTCATCAATTTCAGAGAATTCTATGTAACTTCTATTTGAAATGGAGCTACCAGGTTTTCATCATCTCCAAAATTGGGAGTATGAATAGTTGTAGCCAAACCAGCTGACTTCACATGGCCTGCTTTCATTCTCTCTTTTAACAGGAGGACATTCCTTTTTCCAGTGACTCTTTTGATGGCAACATTTGCACATATGTGGATCACCTTTTCCAATAGGTGCCTGATCAAATTTTGGGGAAAAATTACCTGTTTTCTATTATTTATCCTGGCTACAACTCTACTCTACTGTGATGTGATTTCAGACACAGCAATCTAGAGCACTGCAGTTTCCTTTTTCTCAGCTTTATTTTACAGAGACAGCTTGAAGAGTGACAGGAATGTAGAGAGAGATGGAGAATGACATGCAGAAAAAAGCCACAGGTCAGATTTGAACCCTGGGCTTCCACGCAAGGACTGAGCCTTCACACATGGGACCAACTGAGCTAAATGACACCATTGCAATTTCCTCTTTTAAAATCAGTTTGTATAAACTTGGTGAATTTACAGCCTACATAATATAGCAATGCAAGCTTCTATTGCACAACCAATAGCAATAAAACCAAATAAATGCACAACTGAACACATATGATCAAATGCTGTTTTTAAAGGTGTGCTGAGTGATATAATCCCATTGTGTGACTCTGTGTGGTGGCTTTATGAACTGGCATGATGAGGGTCCTGTAGTAGCGGAGCATGTTGCAGAACTCTGAACACAAACAATGATGTGCAAATAACTGCACTTCTGTAAATAGTTTACAATGTGTGAGTGGGCAATGAGTGTTTGCAGTGCAGAATACAAAAGTGATTCTTGAAAAAGTAAATGAGTGCAGTGTTCTATCTATTGACAGATCAGGTACAGTGACTAAAAAGAAGTTGAAGAACAGACACATGGTCAATATGTGACACATATGTGTGCAGGACTTCTATGACACTGTGGCAGTATCTGCATTATTTTATGCATCCTGCTGGGGAGAGGGAAGCACAGAGAGAGTCAGAAAAAGAGGAGGATGCTAGCAGAGCTGACAGCCATCATGAACAACTCCTCTTATTTATGAGTAATTTATTATTACATTCTATTTATGAGCTGCTGTGACAATCCCACTGTGGGATCATTAAAGTCTATCTTATGTTATCTTAATCCTAATCCATGCTGCCAGACACACTCACCACCTTGACATACAGTACATGTTATTGCAGGAGTAACTTAATTTGAATTTTGTAGATTTATGATGTTCATATGTAGAAGAGCTTCTCCCATTTCTTTATATATTAGATTAGATTAGATTAGATTAGATTAGATTAGATTAGATTAGATTAGATTAGATTAGATTCAACTTTATTGTCATTACACATGTACATGTACAGGGCAACGAAATGCAGTTTAGCATCTAACCAGAAGTGCAATAGGCAGTATTGCTACAAGTGCAATAGGCAGTATTGCTACAAGTGCATGTAGCATAAATATTGTGGTATATAAAAAGTCTAATATTTACAGATCAGAGGCTATGTACAGGTGAGACCATATATACAGGTTAATGAGCAAGATATACATAATGATTGAGGGAGGTACTATGAACATATTATACAGATGGATTGTTCGTTAAGTGGGAGAAGACTAGAAACAGGAACTAGCATAGCATAATTACAATAGAGGAGATGGCAGATGATAAATTAGGCGATACAAAGACAGATGACATGAGCAACTTATAGTGCAAAAATAAATAATAGCAGTAGCTATCTAAGTTACTAGACTAGTGCAATGTTCGGTACATAGTACTGTGCAAACAGATTGTATAAGTGAAAGTGAGCATGTGCAGAGTAGTCCAGTAGTGCAGTGTGATGGTGTAAAAGTCTTTGGTCGGTGACTGAGTGACTGTGAATTGGTGTGTGGGGGTCAGCGGGGGTCAGAGTTCAGTAAGGTCACAGCTCTGGGGAAGAAGCTGTTCCTCAGTCTGCTGGTCCTTGTCCGGAGGCTTTTTGTTATGTCTCGTCATTTCCTGTTTTATTTTGAAAGTTAACTTTCCTCTCGTTTCAGGTCACTTGCCCTTCCTCATGTGCCACCAGTCTGATTGTCTTCCCCGCCCTGATTGTTTCCACCCGTTCCCCATTTCCCTCATGTGTGTATATATAGTCTGTGTTTCCCCTTGTCCTGCGCCGAAGTGTCTTCGTTTGTCCTGTTCGTCGCACCCAAGCCCTTCCAAAGCCTCCAAGCCTGTTCTATGTGCCATTGTTTTGTAAGTTTCATAGCCCTTAGTTCTAGATTAGAAAGAGTTTTTGTAGCCTGTTTTCATCCTCCGGGATTGATTTTTGTTTTCAGCCAGTTTAGGTCACAAGATATAGATAGTTCTGTTTCCTCCTCATTTTGAGAGAGTGTTTTTGTTTGGTAAACTTTATTAGATCTTTCCTTCCCATTTTGGTGAAGCGTTTTTCTTTCTAGTTCAGTGTTTTGTTTTGTTTTTGAACATTTATTAAAACATATTCCTTGACAAGACATCCACACAGTGCTCAAGTATCAGATATAGACAGTTGACACGTAGACCAAGAAATAAAATAAAATAGGCATCACTGCAGTAATATACACAGGAAGGGGTAACAAGGTATCATCCAGGTGTTCGTTCTCTTACGTTCAATCTGATCTGCCCAGTTGAGTTTAACTTCTTACATTTAGTCACTCAAATAGTTTATGACTAGTTCAGTGTTTTCGTGTTTTCCCAGAGAGTGTAGCAGAGGTTTTAGTTAGAGTAGCCATTTTTTGTTGTAAATTTTGTAGACTGAGTTCAGCTGCTCGGAACTAATAAAGCTTCTTTGAAACCTGCCTATTCCGCGACTGAGTCTGCCGCTTTGTTCTGGGCCTGACACTATTGGATTGATGGATTAATTATACACAGGTAAAGGGGGTGGCTGTGGTTCAGGAGGCCCAGTGGGTCATCAACTGATCAGAAGGTTAGTGATCTGATCATCAGCGGGACATGCGGTTGCTTAGGGCCACAACTACTAGAGGGGGCACACGGGCTGCCAGCTTTTACACAATGACTGTGAGACTCACGCAGTTAACCCTTTCACATACTCTCACACCACACGTCCATTAATACACACATTCATGTTTGTGGCTTTCCTCCTGAGAGTCTGAAGAACTCACTGCTGCACGGTGCTGCTGGTCTGTCTCTTTGCTGTCTGTGTCCTGCCTGTCTCTCTGCTGTCTGTGTCCTGTCTGTCTCTCTGCTGTCTGTGTCCTGCCTGTCTCCCTGATCTCTGTGTCCTGTCTGTCTCTCTGCTCTCTGTGTCCTGTCTGTCTCTCTGCTCTCTGTGTCCTGTCTGTCTCTCTGCTGCCTGTGTCCTGTCTGTCTCTGCTGTCTGTGTCCTGTCTGTCTCCCTGCTGCCTGTGTCCTGTCTGTCTCCCTGCTGCCTGTGTCCTGTCTGTCTCTCTGCTGTCTGTGTCCTGTCTGTCTCTCTGCTGTCTGTGTCCCGCCTGTCTCTCTGCTGTCTGTGTCCCGCCTATCTCTCTGCTGTCTGTGTCCCGCCTGTCTCTCTGCTGTCTGTGTCCCGCCTGTCTCTCTGCTGTCTGTGTCCTGCCTTGTGTGCTCACATGTGTGAAAAAACAACTTTGCCAACCCGTTCTCATTTTAGCGTCTCTTGGAGTCAATGCATCTTATACAGACAATGAAGCTTCTTGTGTGTCTGTATGAGACAATGAAGGGTGTGACAAAGCATCAGTATCTGATAAGCTGGAATTGAGAACAGGTTGCTTGACTTTGTCTGGAGTGTTTTAGCACAAACGGCTTTATTCAGTGGCTCTTCTGGGAGCAGCACTGTATCTCTGCCTGTCCCATGTTTGTGGCTTTCCTCCTGAGAGTCTGAAGAACTCACTGCTGCATGGTGCTGCTGGTTTGTCTCTCTGCTGTCTGTGTCCTGTCTGTCTCTCTGCTGTCTGTGTCCCGTCTGTCTCCCTGCTGCCTGTGTCCCGTCTGTCTCTCTGCTGTCTCTGTCCTGTCTGTCTCTCTGCTCTCTGTGTCCCGCCTGTCTCTCTGCTGTCTGTGTCCTGTCTATCTCTCTGCTGTCTGTCTCCTGTCTTTCTCTCTGCTCTCTGTGTCCTGTCTTTCTCTCTGCTGTCTGTGTCTGTCACATGTCATAAATTAGTTTTTGTCTTTGTCACAGAGTTGTATTGTCATTATAAGACTGGCTTTGTAAATTTTAGTGAATATAAGAGAACATGCCTGACACTCTCTTGTTGTGTGCTCACGTTTGAAAAAACGACTTTGCCAACCCGTTCTCATTTTAGCGTCTCTTGGAGTCAATGCATCTTATACAGACAATGAAGCTTCTTGTGTGTCTGTATGAGACAATGAAGGGTGTGACAAAGCATCAGTATCTGATAAACTGGGATTGAGAACAGGTTGCTTGACTTTGTCTGGAGTGTTTTAGCACAAACGGCTTTATTCAGTGGCTCTTCTGGGAGCAGCACTGTGTCTCTGCCTGTCTCCCTGCTCTGTGTCCTGTCTGTCTCTCTGCTGTCTGTGTCCTGTCTGTCTTTCTGCTCCCTGTGTCCTGTCTGTCTCTTTGCTGTCTGTGTCCTGCCTGTCTCTCTGCTGCCTGTGTCCTGTCTGTCTCTCTGCTGTCTGTGTCCTGTCTGTCTCTTTGCTGTCTGTGTCCTGCCTGTCTCTCTGCTGCCTGTGTCCTGTCTGTCTCTCTGCTGTCTGTGTCCTGCCTTGTGTGCTCACATGTGTGAAAAAACAACTTTGCCAACCCGTTGTGGCTTTCCTCCTGAGAGTCTGAAGAACTCACTGCTGCATGGTGCTGCTGGTTTGTCTCTCTGCTGTCTGTGTCCTGTCTGTCTCTCTGCTGTCTGTGTCCCGTCTGTCTCCCTGCTGCCTGTGTCCCGTCTGTCTCTCTGCTGTCTGTGTCCTGTCTGTCTTTCTGCTCCCTGTGTCCTTGTGTGCTCACATGTGTGAAAAAACAACTTTGCCAACCCGTTGTGGCTTTCCTCCTGAGAGTCTGTGTCCTGCCTGTCTCTCTGCTGCCTGTGTCCTGTCTGTCTCTCTGCTGTCTGTGTCCTGCCTTGTGTGCTCACATGTGTGAAAAAACAACTTTGCCAACCCGTTGTGGCTTTCCTCCTGAGAGTCTGAAGAACTCACTGCTGCATGGTGCTGCTGGTTTGTCTCTCTGCTGTCTGTGTCCTGTCTGTCTCTCTGCTGTCTGTGTCCCGTCTGTCTCCCTGCTGCCTGTGTCCCGTCTGTCTCTCTGCTGTCTGTGTCCTGTCTGTCTTTCTGCTCCCTGTGTCCTGTCTGTCTCTTTGCTGTCTGTGTCCTGCCTGTCTCTCTGCTGTCTGTGTCCTGTCTGTCTCTCTGCTGTCTGTGTCCCGTCTGTCTCCCTGCTGCCTGTGTCCCGTCTGTCTCTCTGCTGTCTCTGTCCTGTCTGTCTCTCTGCTCTCTGTGTCCCGCCTGTCTCTCTGCTGTCTGTGTCCTGTCTGTCTCTTTGCTGTCTGTGTCCTGCCTGTCTCTCTGCTGCCTGTGTCCTGTCTGTCTCTCTGCTGTCTGTGTCCTGCCTTGTGTGCTCACATGTGTGAAAAAACAACTTTGCCAACCCGTTGTGGCTTTCCTCCTGAGAGTCTGAAGAACTCACTGCTGCATGGTGCTGCTGGTTTGTCTCTCTGCTGTCTGTGTCCTGTCTGTCTCTCTGCTGTCTGTGTCCCGTCTGTCTCCCTGCTGCCTGTGTCCCGTCTGTCTCTCTGCTGTCTCTGTCCTGTCTGTCTCTCTGCTCTCTGTGTCCCACCTGTCTCTCTGCTGTCTGTGTCCTGTCTGTCTCTTTACTGTCTGTGTCCTGCCTGTCTCTCTGCTGCCTGTGTCCTGTCTGTCTCTCTGCTGTCTGTGTCCTGTCTGTCTCTTTGCTTTTAGTTTGCTTTGCTAATTAGTTTTTGTCTTTGTCACAGAGTTGTATTGTCATTATAAGACTGGCTTTGTAAATTTTAGTGAATATAAGAGAACATGCCTGACACTCTCTTGTTGTGTGCTCACGTTTGAAAAAACGACTTTGCCAACCCGTTCTCATTTTAGCGTCTCTTGGAGTCAATGCATCTTATACAGACAATGAAGCTTCTTGTGTGTCTGTATGAGACAATGAAGGGTGTGACAAAGCATCAGTATCTGATAAACTGGGATTGAGAACAGGTTGCTTGACTTTGTCTGGAGTGTTTTAGCACAAACGGCTTTATTCAGTGGCTCTTCTGGGAGCAGCACTGTGTCTCTGCCTGTCTCCCTGCTCTGTGTCCTGTCTGTCTCTCTGCTGTCTGTGTCCTGTCTGTCTTTCTGCTCCCTGTGTCCTGTCTGTCTCTCTGCTGTCTGTGTCCCGTCTGTCTCCCTGCTGCCTGTGTCCCGTCTGTCTCTCTGCTGTCTGTGTCCTGTCTGTCTTTCTGCTCCCTGTGTCCTTGTGTGCTCACATGTGTGAAAAAACAACTTTGCCAACCCGTTGTGGCTTTCCTCCTGAGAGTCTGTGTCCTGCCTGTCTCTCTGCTGCCTGTGTCCTGTCTGTCTCTCTGCTGTCTGTGTCCTGCCTTGTGTGCTCACATGTGTGAAAAAACAACTTTGCCAACCCGTTGTGGCTTTCCTCCTGAGAGTCTGAAGAACTCACTGCTGCATGGTGCTGCTGGTTTGTCTCTCTGCTGTCTGTGTCCTGTCTGTCTCTCTGCTGTCTGTGTCCCGTCTGTCTCCCTGCTGCCTGTGTCCCGTCTGTCTCTCTGCTGTCTCTGTCCTGTCTGTCTCTCTGCTCTCTGTGTCCCGCCTGTCTCTCTGCTGTCTGTGTCCTGTCTGTCTCTTTGCTGTCTGTGTCCTGCCTGTCTCTCTGCTGCCTGTGTCCTGTCTGTCTC